>CAKNYM010044987.1:11841-70280 GCA_932195095.1 Andricus curvator | reverse complement strand
AACCATGATCGTAGCTTCCGGAGCCTACAACTTCTCACATAATAATCATACGTAAAATAATACGTAAATAATAATAATAATAACGTAAATATAATAATGATTGAAAAGTCATTAAAAGTAATTAAAAATTCACTCTTCGAAATACTTTTTTAATTTCCCCCGAACTTTCAACAAATAAAATAAGAAATATTTTTGTACACACATCTTTACAACTCAAAGAATATGAGAATTAGAAGCAAAAGGTTGTCAAATATTTGAAACACCATTAATCCATTTGATGTGCATAATAATTTAATTCAAATTTTACCGCTCATGCGCGCGCATGGCGTAAGGATCAAAAAGCCAATTTGGTCGTAGCGGTCATGCAGTGGGACTCTGATGCTGTTTCGAAGTCGAAAGTCGAACGGATCTCTCTATCTATCTCCACACGTTAGAAAAAGAGGCCCGTTCGATTTTCGACGTTCGACACGGTATCGGAGTCCCACTGATGATCCGCTCGTGTGTTTGTTTGTGCAATTTTGAAGAATAATGGTGGACTCCCATGGCAGATGAAAGCAGTGGATGAAAGCGGAAACTCATGAGAGTGAAAGAGACGGATACATTTATTTGTCTCTTTCACTCTCATGAGTTTCTGCTTTCAACCACTGCTTTCATCTGCCATGGGAGACCACCATTACAGTTGCTTCTTGCGAAATAAAATGGAGTTATACGAATCGGGGAAACGAGCGCATCTGCGTACAACCCGAACGGGGATCTTTTCTCTTGTCGGCTATCTTCGCCTCATTTCGGCTCATTTCGGAAGTTTCGTTCGCACATGCTCTTCCACAGTAAATAGAAAGTAAATAATTATTTTATTTTTAAATGAAGAATTAGAAATCGATTGAATTATTCGACGAAATTAAATTTTGTACACATACAAACTAAAGTATGGCTAAAATTTTTTAAAAATTGAACAAAAAATATATAATAATATTTCATGCAATATTATTTCAAGTAATATTAATTTATATTAGTTCAATATTATAATTTTTCATACAGTATGCAAAAAAGCCCAATCAAAAATTCTCTATAAGATGCAAAAACTATTTTTTTATTCCCTCTATTTTACAAAGACCGTTAGAATTTTTTCAATTTTAGTTGAAGAATAAAAACAGAAAATGATGACAATATTTTAAATTTTAAATAATTTTTCCATCAAAACCAGCACAGTATATAGACAAACTCGGTTTCTTGGACCCTATAGATATCTTGAGTTTTAATCTATGCACTACACTCGCTCTGAATGGATTATTAAACTTACACCTACTTAAGCGTGCTATTTGAACATAATATTTGCGATGCAGATTATTCCACTGCAGACGGACTGAGGAAAAACCAGAGGGACCCTTTATATTGGTCCCCTATTGTTTTTCACCATTTTATAACTGTCCCAGACTTTCTATATTTCTTAACCCATATTTAGATTAAAACTGAAAAAGCTGTTACTTTGATTTTTTAATTTTACAATATTGTAGTTTCAAATTCAAATATTCAAAATGTCAGGTCAATTTAGAAATAAATATTTCAAAATTTCATATAAAAGCCTTGATATATCGATATTCGAATTAAAAAGTATGCGATTCATAAAGTTCAAGAATGAATAATAATTCTAAAATACGCGTTAAAAATAAAACGATATGAAATTAAAAAATGACTGAAATTGATACCTCAGTAACTGAATAATTTTGATAATTTTAAATGGATGCAATTTTAGAGTTCTGAATTTTCATGTTGAAAGTATAATTAACAGTAGTATTTATTTCGAACGTTTTGTTTTAGAATAATTCAATTCATTTTTCGATTTTAGAAATATTTGTCTAATCAGCTTTAATATTAAATTATAATTTTCTCATATAATAACAATTTAAAATTTCAGAAAGCATTTGATTTCGAAAGATTCAATTTAGTTTTCAATTTCAAATTGTCAAATAATAATTATCGCTTAGAATTTAAAATTATTCAAATTTAAAAGTTGTCTATTTTCAATAATTTACTTTTGAACGCTTTTTATTAAAAATTACACAGCTTTAATTCCTAAATTTTAATCTGAAATCATTCAATTTCGTGATTCTTCAATTAAAAACAAAATTGTTTCATTTTTAGAGCTTTAAATTAGAAATTATACAATTCAACTCTTTTTTTCTAATTAAATTCTGCAAAATCGTTCTACATATACATTTTTCTAACATTTTGAATTCTAGCATTTTTTTCACAATTCAAAAAATCAATATTTAAAAAATATTGATTTTAGATCAGTAGACAAAAAATTAACATCACAATTATTATTGTTCTAAAAATGTTAACAAAATATTTAAAAATTGGGTTAAAAATGGATTTTTACATTGTTTATATTTTTAATTCATTATTTTAATTAATACATTATTTTTAATGTTGGGAAGTAAAAATCTAGAGACGTAAACGTGCAATTTACGCGCGTATATTTACTGCATGTTTTTAGAAATCTCGAAAGAGATGTTTAAATTTGTGGATCATCAATAACAATTTTTTGAGATCAAAAACTTAAATCAAAAATTTAAAATAAATTTGACACATTTTTCTGAACTCTTGAATATTGTAATCTCTTTAAAATATTTGTTACTAAAAAATTAGGAAATCTTTTGCAATTACAAGATACTTTTCTACCTTATATTTCTTAAACGGAAAACATTAACTTTTGTATTTCAAAGTGTTGAAGATCTTTGTTCCATTGATTATTATTATTATTATCAATATCATTAAATTATTGATTATTTTAGTGATATAACATATATGATATTTTAACGAAGAAAGATTTTAATTTCAAATTAAGAATATTTGAATTCATGCCAAAAAAGACAAATTTTTAACAAAGTAACTGAATCCCCGACAAAAAGAACTAATTTTTAGTATTTTTTTAGGTTTTTTAAAAGAGAGACAAGTTTTCTACAAAACAGTTCAATTTTTTAACACGAAAATATGAATTTAAAAAAAAAGTTGAATCCTCGACCAAACAAAAAAAAAATTTTCGATCAGCTGCAACGTGACCGAAACAATCAATGTGCCTTGTGATTTTGACCACACATATTATGCAGCGAATAAATAAATGTAAACAAAATATGTGGGTCATTTTCACATAACTTAAGTTTTTCACATAGGTTTAAGTTGTATTTTCTACGAAAAGATTGATTAGGACTGATTTGCTGCAAAGGCAGTTAGAGGATAATTTTAGATGTATGATATCGATAGTGGGGTCAATGGTGGAGACTTTTGCGTTAAGATAATTTTTGTTATTAGGATTTGATTAAAAAAATATATGCCAAAAACTTTATGTGATACGACTAAACCTAGAAATTCTCTCAAATATTTACATTGACTGAAATTTTTGATATATATATATATGATATTTTATATATATAGTTTATAAAATATGTGAAATATATTTAAAAACTGAAGTGTGCAATAAAAAAATTAATAATAAGAACAATAAAATTAATTGAATTATGTTTAATTTACATGAGTTGAAAAAACTCCCAATACAGTACTAAAATCCAGTTTTTAAAATTCAAAAATCGCGCCAAATAGGTTGCTCAGAGGCATACAGGCCATACACGAAATGGACCGAAATGAGGCGAAGATAGCCGACCGGAGGAAAGATCCCCGTTCGGCTTGTACACAGATCCGCTCGTAATCGGGGAATTGGAACGTACTGTGTTTGTTTAAGCAATTTTGAACACATGACATAAAGTAAAGAAAAGTTCCTATTAAAATAGTTAAAAGATTGGGTGACAAGTTATTAAAGCATCAAATTTAATCTTCAAAATTGGTTTGAAATTTTGTTTTGATAAAAACTGCCTAATTTCATTGGATTAAATATTAATTTAAGTTCTTTTACATTAACAATTATTGAATTAAGTTATATTTACATACTCAAATTGTTCGAACATAATACGTACATCAAACATAACCTTACATTTCAGGGAAAACACTATATTATTCCTAATCACAACGAATTTTCGCATACGAATTTCCATCTCGAGTAGGTAGCATCCACTCGAGATTTTCGTGCGATAATTGTCGTATGCGAGATGAACTCAAGAATACCATTTTCAATCTCGCACGGCTTCTCGCATGCGAGATCTAGGGCAGTGCTCCCAACGCGGGCACCTTGCACTACTGCGCATGCGATGCATAAGGCGCTTCATTGGCTGCCGTTCGCGCGCTTATTTGAAATGTTAAAAAATACAATTTTTTGATATTTATTATTAATCATCAAAAATAATTTTGTTAACATGTTCAAGTGGTACGTGGATGGGTTTTAATATATTCTGAGCATAAGGTTGTAAAAAATAAAAAAAGATTACATTAAATAACATGATATTTTTTATTTTCGGAATATTCATTTTATTTTTTAACCTAATGCTCAGAATATATTAAAAAACCATCCACGTACCACTTGAACATGTTAAAATATAATTATTTCCAATAATTAATGATAAATTAAAAAAATGGTATTTTAAAATTTCAAACAAGCGCGCGAACGGCAGCCAATGAAGCGCCTTATGTGTCGCATGCGCAGTAGTGTAAGGTGCCCGCGTTGGGAGCACTGATCTAGGGTCATCGATTCAAGAATAGGGCCCCACAGACAAAGATATTATAAACCTAGATGCGGCACCTCACTAGTGAACCTATAATAAGTTCCAAGAACTAAAAAAATCCCATTAGTTAAAAAGAGATGGTGATATCTCTGTCTCTTTTGAACCAATGATATTTTTTTAGTTTCTGGAACTTATTATAGGTTTTCTAGTGAGGTGTCGCATCTATGTTTATAATATCTTTGCAGCAGATTGCATGTAGAAAGTTCACAAGAGTGAAAGAGACAGGCTGTTCTCCATCTCTTTCACTCTTGTGGACTTTCTGCATAAAATCTGCAGGCTGCCTGCTTGCAGAGGCATGAAAGCACCCTACAACAGTGGGACTCCGATACCGTGTCGAAAGTCGAAAATCGAACGGACCTCTTTTTCTAACGTGTGGAGATAGAAAGAGAGATTCGTTCGAGGTTCGACTTCGAAACAGCATCGGAGTCCCACACATGGGGTGTTACGTCCGTATTGTCGCTGCTGTCTGTAGATTCCCCTCGTTCCGACGGTGATTGGAGGAAGTTGAATTGTGGTCCGTTGCTGCCTTGCGTTGATTTAAAAATCAACTACCGCGAAAATTATATCAAGGAGTGGTAGAATTCCACCAAATAATTATTAAACACATGATTTTTCTTAGGTGGATTTTTAAGTTTTATTAAAAACATCTTTTCTGAACACTATAAATCCCCAATTGTTCACAACAAATTCTCACAATAATCCAAGTTTTTGTTCACAATTCCCAAAATCCAAAATCACAAAATATTTAAAATTCGTAATTTACGCGCGCGCTTCACGCCAGATTTATTTATTAAAGTTTATTTATTTGAGTTTGATTGATTCAAAACTATTAATCATCAAAACAAATCTTTAGGTTTTTTCCACCTCAATCTTTCTAAGTCCAAAGTGGACTAAAAAATTACAGAAGAGTTGCCGTTCAAATAAAAATGATAGCGAGATAAAATCTGGCGTTTCGGCGCGCTCGCACCTATATTTATAACCTCGCGAATTGGTTTCCAAAGGGTGGGAAACCAATCAGCGATTACATGTCGTCACTATGGACCAATTATATTATATGTCACGTAGGTACCCTACGTGACAATTCGCAGGTCGCCGCATATGAACATGGATTTTACGATCCAAATTACTGGATTGAACCAGTTCGACGGAAGGGTTTTCTTCGCATGAAACCCGTGGAAGTCGGAGAGATGATTCATCCCCATACGTTAATTTATGCACGTAACGCTTCCGAGGAGAAGAGAGAGAAAACCTGAATGAGTTCACTTTCAGAATATTTGATATTTGCAAAAGTTAGATTTTAGTTCATTCCGAATTCTAGTGAATTTAACTGAATTTACAAGTAAATCATTTAAATTTGAATTCTGTAATTGGTAAAGAAGATCCCTTTCTTACCATCAAACCTAAATTTCATAATTTTTAGTTACGGCGATTCGCACGCCGTTACAGGGGCATAATTTCTGAAGTGTACCCACCTCGAAAATGAAAGTTGTCCGATCGGGCTAAAAATTGGCCCAATTGTAGACCTATTAGATAGTACTCCTCACACCAAAAATTAATTCAGTTTGATAATTATTTATCAAAGTGGAGGGGGTACAATTTTTGGGTTTTTTTAGCAAAGCCTTTGTTTCCAACGTTTGTAACTTTTGTGCTATTGCCTTAAACAAAATTTCACTTTAAATATTTTCGATAGATTCTTTCACAAACTTTCTGCTGGTGATAACGATTTTTGAAAAAAGTCAAAATTTGACCCGAATTTTTGAAAATCAAAAATAAATTTGACTTTTTCAAATACGGGCACTTTTTTTTGTCTTCAAAATAGTTTTAAAAGAAAGCTGAGGTTTTTTCCTATCAGACTCCCAATTTTCAGAGTGGCAAATTAATTTGTCTTTGAGTAATAGAACGATACGAAACAAGATTCCATAATAGGGCGGGTGGCGCGCGATCTCCCCTAGTGCGCTCACGCCGAGGATCTTTGTACAACGCTTCAGTGCCAGTTTTTTAGGTTAAGTAATATTATATGCTACTAGAATAACTGCTCTCTGCATTTTCAGGGTGAATTAACAAGGCCTGCATTACGGTCAGTGTAAATTTAATTGGGAATATGCTTTAAAAATTAGAAGTGAGAATATACATCTTTTGAATTTACCCGCGCATTTTTCACTTCCTACTTCTGCCACTAGGTGGCTTTCTGCCACTAGATGGTTGTGATTCTCACAAGAGAAGATAATTTTTAACAGTATAAGAAACTGGAATTTAATATTTGTATTTTACTCGCAGATTTGATCTGAAATCGAGTTTATCGAAGCAGGTTTGTACGTAAATTTATTTTATTCTTCATTTTCTCATTCTTATTCTCCTTTATCTATTATCCTTATAATTTTATTTTTGGAAATATCGTGACTTTGGTCATTCTTATCTAAAAATCTCTTTTTCAATTTGAAAAAAAATACTTTTTGCACGATGCCCTCTGAAAAAGTGTTTAAAATTTGGAAGAGTAGATGTATTAATCCTTTTCAAAAAGTGAGGCATAAATCAACTAAGATTAAACTCCGTTGTGTTTCCCAGGACTTGCGTTTGAAATTGCCTACACTACCAGAAGGAGCTCGAATTTGCAGTTCATGTAAATACCAACTCAGCGGGAACATCATCCTTGAACTCTGGAGATGTTGCAGAGCCTTCTGGTAGAGATAAGGTAGATACTGAGGATCATGAAATGATTTCTGAAGATGATGAAGATCAGATATGTGACAGCAGTTGGCCGCTACCAACCCGAATCCCTTTTTAAAATTTTCTTCAAATTATTAACACTTTTTTTTAATTTATGAATTTTCTTAATATATATATTTTATACTTATAAATTATATACCAATATACTATTCTGAAGTTGAATTCGAAAATGTTGTCTGTTTTGGCGTATCTCATTCCATTTACGAGATACATTATGTTCATTCGAATTTTAAACTTTTCAAAAAAAGAGTTAGATATCTGAAATTATCGAAACCCGTAAATTCTGAATTTCTAACTTTCGCAGAGGTAATTTCACAAATTTTAATTTGTCATTTTCAATCCCTTTCAGCTGGTCTACTTGGTAGCCTATTCGCAGGTATAAAGGGAACTTCTGCAGGCATTTGAAACTGTAATCTGAGTAGCTTTAAACGAGCAGCACTGAAACGGCACTGGGCAGTGCCGTTTCAGTGCTGTTCCATCGGCAGGGTCTGCCCACATGGGAGCATCGACATATAGAAATGGACTGATAACGCTGTAGGGAGCACTGAAATGGGCTTTAGGGAATGATAAAATATTTGAGAGGTGGACCTGTCTCTTTTTAGATAAAGCTGATTTGTCGAGAGCATTTTCGATGGGTGGAGCTTGATAAAGCACAGGACCGTAAATAGGACAGTCCTGGTCCTGGAATAGAAAAAGGCAGGTCTACCTCTCAAATGTTTTCTCTCTCTCTAAAGCATATTTCCGTTCTCCCTACAGCGTTATCGGTCCATTTCTATATTTCAATGCATGGGACGGCCCCTTTAAAGCACCTGGGGTGGAACTCCAATGCCTTAAATCGAACGGATCTCTCTTTCTACCATGTGAGATAGACAACGAGGTGCAATCAAAGTTGAAACGATCATTTCGAAAACTCTCTTTCTATCGTATATGGTGGACAGACAGGGTCCGATGGTTGCCAACGACAACCCTGCCGATGAAACAGCACTGAAACGGCACTGGCGAACGGCACTGGGCGGCCAGTGCCGTTTCAGTGACTGTTTGTGCTGATTTCGGCACCTAAACGGCACTGAGGGTCACGTACCGGACAGGCAGAGTGGTTTACAGCAGTTGGCCGCTACCAACCCGAATCCCTTTTTAAAATTTTCTTCAAATTATTAACACTTTTTTTTAATTTATGAATTTTCTCATTATATATATTTTATACTTATAAATTATATACTAATATACTATTCTGAAGTTGAATTCGAAAATGTTGTCTGTTTTGGCATATCTCATTCCATTTACGAGATACATTATGTTCATTCGAATTTTAAACTTTTCAAAAAAAGAGTTAGATATCTGAAATTATCGAATCCCGTAAATTCTGAATTTCTAACTTTCGCAGAGGTAATTTCAAAATTTCACAAATTTAAATTTTTCATTTTCAATCCCTTTCAGCTGGTCTACTTGGTAGCCTATTCGCAGGTATAAAAGGAACTTCTGCAGGCATTTAAAACTGTAATCTGAGTAGCTTTAAACGAGCAGCACTGAAACGGCACTGGGCAGTGCCGTTTGAGTGCCGTTTCAGTGCTGTTCCATCGGCAGGGAAGTCGTAATTGTCGTTTCATAACTATGAGATTCTCTCTGTCTACCATATACGATAGAAAGAGAGCTTTCGAAACCATCGTTTCGGTTTCGATCGCGTCTCTTTGTCTATCGCACATGGTAGAAAGAGAGGTCCGTTCGAGTTAAAGCGTCGGAGTCCCACCCCATGTGCTTGAAAGGGGCCGTCCCATGCATCGAAATATAGAAATGGACCGATAACGCTGTAGGGAGAACGGAAATATGCTTTAGAGAGAGAGAAAACATTTGAGAGGTAGACCTGCCTTTTTCTATTCCAGGACCAGGACTGTCCTATTTACGGTCCTGTGCTTTATCAAGCTCCACCCATCGAAAATGCTCTCGACAAATCAACTTTATCTAAAAAGAGACAGGTCCACCTCTCAAATGTTTTCTCGTTCCCTAAAGCCCATTTCAGTGCTCCCTACAGCGTTATCAGTCCATTTCTATATGTCGATGCTCCCATGTGGGCAGAAAACGTCGGCGTAAAGCAGAAGTTTATGACCCACATGGGATGCACCTTTACACCTCTGCATGCATGCTCGCGCTACGCATGCATTTGCAAGCGGTTATTCCAACCTTCGGTAAATCTAGTAATATTTTACATTAGAAGAAAATTACTAAAAGATAACTGACGGCGCTTTCACGCGATTGCAATGAGCAGATTGCATGCAGAAAGTTCACAAGAGTGACAGAGATAGGCTGTTCTCTTCTCTATCTCTTTCACTCTTGTGGACCTTCGCATGCAATTTGCTGAGCTTGGTTACCATCAGGGATGTGTAAGTAAAATACTCGTGGTAATTTACTTCTTTTTTTACGGTAATTTACCTGGTACTTTACGTCATCAGTTTTCTACATGATGTAAATTACATCTTGTTCTCTATATGAGGGCGCCACCTCTGTGGCAGTGTGATGATCGCACCTGTGCGCTCATCTTTTTATCGGAGAGCGAACATACTAAAAGCGTATCCGCAAACCAGCCTTTCACCCGTCTACACGTTAGTCATTCTTTTCTGGTCACGTGGCAAATTCAAATCTAAACTGAAATCGAACTTTAATAAACTAGATTAATATGGCAGAATTGTAGATCCAATAAGGAGACTTTAGAATAAAATTAATGATAAGAATTTCTATTTCATGAGACAGCGAGCCTAGGTCTGGGTTATTTTATCATCGTGAAACGTTCTTAAAATGCACTTGAACTCAAAAACTAGTCTCGCCTCATAAATAATTAGCTTTAAGATTTATTTTACAGCTCTACAAATCGTCAAGAAACTTAGAGGAAAAGTCTCACGTTTTGTGTCATTATTTTAGTTATAAATATCACTTTATTACAAGGGCTAGAAATTATATACAGAACTCGAAAGATAGCTAGAGAGTAAAAGTAAATTATAGTGATTTATATTTTAGATAACTACGCTCGAGAGAAAAATCACTTTAGTATTAATTACCAATTTCTGTTCTAAGTCTGAGAACCATTTTTACGACTAGATATATTAGAGGCAAACATTTCTCCCTTTTTTGAAATATCACATAAAAATTCGAAAGCATTCGTTATTTAATTCCCAGAGTAAATTGAAAACAAACTTTTGACATTTTAATAGTCGAACTAAAGAAAACCATACTCTAGAATGTCTCCTCTGAATTTGAAATTTGATATGCTAATAACAATAAAAGACCCAAAAGTCTCGGCGACGGGGCATGTGTGAAAAGGCTAGCTAGACCTCAAGTTCAAGTACGGTATAATTTATGTGACAGGGTGATATGACTGCACTCTCCTTGATGGGGTGCGTTGGCTCGAGAAAAGCGCCAAGAAGGGGCCGTAAGTCGATCCGCTTACGCAACCAAAATTGGGGAAACCACGAACCAATTAAACAGTCAAAACTAATTCTGGGAGATGATTTCCACCAATGAATTCATAAGTTAACGCCCAAGAGTCCCGGGTTCTAGGGTGGGAAAATCTTCAGAGAGGTCCACAGAACAGTTTTCTCACACATGATCGTCAGATTGATTTGCATTCTTCTTTCGGAAAGTTAGTTTCTCTAACGCAAAGCTTAAATTCGGTCTCGGACTTAGTCAAATTTCAAGTTGTTCTTGTAAACCTACTTCAATAAATGTTACCTGGCTGTGTTAATTTTATTCTCGTAAATTCACCCGATTTCTTATTTTCATAAGACGGCGATTAGAAGATTTAATTAAAACCGCGCAAAATAATCTATCAAGGAATTTAGTTTCAAATAAATTCTCAGAAGGCGCTCAAGTCAGGTCGTGACAGCAGGAAATTAAAAACTTGAATTAGACAGCCAATCAGAGGTTTTCTACACGTATTTTACATGCTCGAGGTATTTTACGTAAAATACCTCCTTTAGGTATTATACGTAATAAACTTCCAGTCACGCGTAACTGCGCATCCCTGGTTACCATTGAACACAGCCGCCAGCTGCAAAGATATTATAAACCTAGATGCAGCACTTCACTAGCGAACCTATAATAAGTTTCAGAAACTAAAAAAATATCATTGGTTAAAAAGAGACAGAGATATCTCGATCAATTTTTAACTGATGGCATTTTTTTAGTACTTGGAACTTATTATAGGTTCGCTAGTGAGGTGCCGCATCTAGGTTTATAATATCTTTGGCCAGCAGTGGGACTCCGATGCTGTTTCGAAGTCGAAAATCGAACGAATCTCTCCTTCTATCTCCACACGTTAGAAAAAGAGGTCCGTTCGATTTTGGACTTTCGACACGGTATCGGAGTCCCACTGCTGCTGTACATTTAATCAATATGGCGCTGTAGATGGTATCGTTGCTGATTGGCTGCAATTTTTTTTTACTTGCACGTGGCTAGACCTGCAGTGGGACTCCGATGCTGTTTCACAGTCGAAAGTCGAACGGATCTCTCTTTCTATCTTCACACATTAGAAAAAGAGGTCCGTTCGATTTTCGACTTTCGACACGGTATCGGAGTCCCACTGCTGGTGTGAATTGGATCATGGAATTGCGATTTGAAATTTGAAAGTTTATTGATTTAATCTTCACGCCACCGGCCACTAGGTGGCCACGTACAGTCTTCTGCTTGAGCTTTCAGAGTTTAGATTTTAGTTGAAGTCTAGTAATAAATCGCTTGTAAAATGGTAAATATTGATAATTATTATGTTATGACACGTTGTTTCTAAACAAGAGTGAGAGAATTTCAACATTTTGATTCTTATTTCATTTTTAAAACTTAAATTCTTTGACATTAAAACTAGTCACCGGCGCTTTAAGGTTAGATTTCCAAATCATTTTTCTCCAGAGAAACACGAGGACAGTTCCAATTACATCAGCTATGACGACGGTTAAATTGATATCATTTAAAATCGCGCTATTTAACTGTCAATGAACATCATTTTTTGTTTCAATAGTTGTCTCAATTTTAAAGACCCTGTTTTTTTAAAGTGCAATTTTTGTATGTTTCCTTTTGTTGATGGAGTTCTGAATGTTTCATTGTTTAGATATTAATGATAATAATTAAAAATATGTTTATTAACCTTTTATAAATTGTAAGTTGACCTTTACGAAGTGTCTAAAGTTATTGTTATCTTAATTACCGTTTAAAAATAAAATTTGCAAAACGTTTTGGCAGGCGATCTTCATTATTTATTACTCATGGTGTATTTAGTTTGAAAAACATTAAAATTTTCCAAAAAATGTTAATTCTTAAGGAGGAACATGCATATTACATTTGAGGGTACATGCAACATTATGTCTTATGAACCTAACCTAGCAGAATTCTATAAATCTGAGATTTCTATTCGAAAATTCAGGATATTTAATTAGGAAACTTATGACAGTAGAATGGTCTTTCTAACTAATGTATAGAATTCCTGAAAACAAAACAAACGGTATTTCTAACAGTCGTACAAATTAATAAACTGAAAACTTACCACCGATTAATATATAATAATTAATTTTTAAGTTGTGTAAATCCACTTGTTGACGAAAATTGACGTGCAATTTGGCAACGTTGCACGAGGACGTCAATTTGATGGGAAACGAACTCGTTGAATATTTTGAATGCAAACAGGGGTATCAACACGACAACACACAGAAAAAGAAGTCAAATTATTTCCAACTTCCTTTCAGTTGCCAAACCTAACAATGATTTTGTCGTGTCGATGATAACTTCAATATCCATATTTAATTGAATTTATAAAAGTCAAAAGCTATGATGGAAATATTTTAGTGCATACTTATGAGTTTATAATAGTGAACAAGTAATCCTTGTTCATTTGTATTGGAATTAGTATAAGTTATGTCTGCAAATTTTGCTGTTGGTACAATGCGAAATGTGATGTTTTTTTTTTAGAAATTTAACATAAATTTGGAATTAGAAGCGCAATACCCTGCCAAAAAAGTCAGGAATCATCAGAACACAATCAGGACTTCTGACCATTTCTGACCACTTTTTGTTACGTTTATCGACAGAAATCTTCAGGAAAAGTCAGAATTCGTGAATAAATGTTTTAAGATCGTCAGAGCTGGGGTTCGAAGAATAATTCTTTTATCAGAGGTCCAAGAAGGGAATGCCATAAAACCTTTTATATTTCCCAGGTTATTTATATATTTATTGATGCATATTCTTTTTTTACTTGTATGTCATCATTAATATTTATATACTAAATGACTGTGAAGGTGAATCTGAAAATTTTGCGGTTTTTGATATATCTCTTTCTCTTTACAGGATACATTATATTTATCCTAATTTTAAATTTTGTAGGAAAATTTTTAGGTATTTGAAATTGTCCAAACCCGTAGATTCTGAATTTCTAACTTTTGAATCTGTATATGCAACATTAAATAATTAAAAAAAAAACTTTTAATCCTTTTCGGTTGACCTACCTGTGGTCCCAGCGCTAGCCGATGAGCTACCTGATTGGTTGTGAATTAACGTATTTTCAGAAATAGTCAGACTCGTCAGATATGGTCAGGATTAGACATGAGCATTTTGTTGGATCGAATATGGTATTTTTGATTCGACCCGTCGATCGAATGTCGAAAAACCGTCCATCAATAAACCGAAACAAGTCATTAGTTTCCATAAATAAATTAATCAAAAATCAAAATGTGAGAATAGGTTGAAGAATCATTATACGTAATTTCTCTTCAACTGAATAACTTTTGCAATTCGAAAAAATTTATATATGTCTACTAAATGAACGTTTTTTTAAATTTTGAATGAATTTCTTCCGAATTCTTGTACCTATTATTTTCACAAGTGACTGAAACTTAATAAAAAAAAAAGTTCTAGCGATAACTGAATAATATTTTTTCATATTTATTTTTAATTTTGTATTGTATTTTCTGAGAAGATAACATTTTTTACTATATACTCTGTACATCTGAATTAATAAGTGCATATTCATAAAGTAGTGTAAAATTAAAAGTGCACTGTAAAAAAAGTTGGTGTAATTTTACATCGTGACACGATGGAAATTATTCGATCTGCGTGCGGCGATGTAAGTTTACACACTTTTGTAAAAAAAAATGCAGGACGTAAATTGCCAGAACCACATTTCAATTTTGAGGTTATGTTCGTGAGGTTATACATTTTTTAACAGTTGCAGGATAAATAAAGCGCATATTACTTTTCTTAGATATAGTTTTGAATAAAAAAGACATATTTTTTATTCACATAGAACTCATCACTATTAAAGCAATATTAGGGGCTCTGAGACGTAATTTTATGATAAAGTTCAACGCGTCATCTCTTTCTGTCAGTTTGTCGATGGATTGTCGATTTATGTCCTGTTTGTAATTTCTCAGGATGCCAAGACGTAACAATACTACCCGTTTGTGAAATTATGCTAGATACTGCAACTTTGCCAAAAAAAGTGTTAATTTATAAGCTCATTTAAATTCCTAAATACGTTTTAAGTTTCCCTTAAACTTGTAATATTGCAGTTCAATTATTATAAATATTTCAATGTTTGAAGCAGGAGAAAATTTAATATATATATTTATATATAACTCTTTATCGAATTTTAAAGAATTAGGTATTCGAAGGAATTTCCAATTGATTTTAATAGTTTGAAAGAAATTTCAAATCTTTTCTTTCTTGAAAATCCTGACATGTTAGGGCAGGGTTTTTTTTTTACAGATTCCAGGAATTAATTTTGTGTTTTTCCACTGAATTTTTATAATAATATTTTAATCCCTTTTCAAAGAATTGGCACACGATAAATCAAGAAAATTACAGTATTTCAGAGATTTCTTTAACGTATCCCAGATTATCCCGAAAAAGTCCTTCTAAATCACTCATTATTCCGAACTTTTAACTTCTAATGCGATGTTATTGGAAACTGACGCCGGCCACATGGTCATCTTTTGTCCTAAAAAAAAACAATCAGTTCGTCTCGACCGTCTCAAGAAGCCAGTCGTGTTTTTCGAGAATAAGGGAAGAAACCAAATATAAAATTTCAAAGTTTCCATAAAGTATAACCTCAAGTATAACCTGAAATTGAACAGGAAATAGAAGAGCCTGGAAAATATTTTTAAAGATAAGTTCTTTTTTTTTTCTTATGTCAATTTATATTAATTTCACTGAAACAAAATTTCTAAAGCTAAAAACTTCAAATAATGATGAAATTTCTCGATAAAAATTTTAGACTATCGTGCCTCATGTAAGGATATAGAGAGAGGGGGGGGGGGGGGAAAACTCTAAAGATACTTCAAAGCGGTTAAAAACTCGAAAATTAAACTGATGATGTTTCACTTGACGCGCTATTTTCAAAGATTCCTAAATACATTTTAGGTTTCCCTTAAACTTATAATATTATCTAAGCCTACCCCGAAAGGGAAATGGCTTAATGGTATAATAATAATAATAACGTAAATTGACTACGTGCCACACTGATCGAATAATTTCCATCGACTAGATCGTGAATTTCTGAGCGACATTAGTAATTATACATTGTAATTGGAAATACTGTTTTACTAATGAGTAGTAGAAATACTTACAAAATCACTTGCAAAGACTTGCACTATACCAATGAAAAGTGTAAAAACTTTTTTTACTAGCAAAAATAGCGCGCTACGCGGGCTTATAACATGTTCCTCATCTTAGTTTTCTAATTATCAAATTAAAATATATGCTTAAATTTAAACTACTATAAAATATAATGAATAATAGTTATAATTTCAAAATAAATATTAAAATAGCTATATCAGCTTTCAAGCAAGTATAATTTTCGTCTGCGACTTGTTTAACTTAAATTGTTTATAGTTTATTGTCAAGAAATTTTGAACTTCTTATGAAAACAGTTTATCTTGAAGATTTGCAGTGGAAGATTCTTTAATGTTGAATGGCTATAACCGTACAATTAAAAATTATGTATTTTTGGGTACTTTTTTTTTTTAAATAGTTCAATTTTTTAGATTTGCAATTGAAAACTCTTTTATTTTAAGGGCGTATGAATACAAATTCTTAAATTTTGCTGATTTTGAAGATCAAAAGTCAAGACTTTTCAATTCTAAATCTACAAATTGAAAAAATTGTAAATGTAAATCAACAAAATTACAGAATTTTCAATTCTGAAACTTAAAACTTGTATAATTTTTAATTGAAGATTTTCGAAATTAAAACCTCTTCAATTTTAAAAATTTCAAATGCAAATTTCTACAATTTTGAAGTGTTGCAATTGAAAATTGTTGAATTTTGAAAATATAGAATTCCAAATTATTCAATTTTCAATATGTACATTTTAAAGGTATGTAATTTAGAACGTTTTTATTTAATAGTTCAATTATGAATATTTACTATCAAAAATTCTTAAGTTCTAACCATTTTTGAGATTTACAATTGAAGATTCATTCATTTGGAATGTTTACATGTTTAAATAATGTAAATTTTAACGTTTTTTTGTAATATGAAGTTCAATTTTGAAAATTGACAATTGAAAATTCTTCGGGTTGGAAGGGTGCCGCTAGGTGACGAACTATGCGGTTTAACTGTTTTGTCGGCTCCTGTATTTTTGATTTTCTCGGTGAATAAATTGACTATTTTATTGGTGCTTTGGTGGTGTTGAAGTAGGCGTTTACTTCCTGATAAGGAGTTCGAGTGGTAAAGTTTGGTGGGTGTTGCTTGTGTTTACCGCTGACGTCACGGTTCGTTTTCATTGGATCCGCTTTTCACTGTTCCGACAACGTAGCAGCAGCAGAGCTGATACACTACTACACTATTGTACTTGGCACGGGAGTAGATCGGGTTGCCTACGCGAAGGGATCATTACCCCTGTTAGGTATTTAGGAACGTAAACACTATTTTTCGTTAAAATGCCGGATACATGTGCAATACATGTGGGGGCACAATTCAAAGAATTGCCGTCTTCTGTGAATCCTGCAACGAAGATTACCACCCGAAATGCACTGAGCTCTACGAGATCCCTCACAAGCAAAAAGTCCTTACGTTCTGCAGGCATTGCCACTCCAGCTTCAGCTTTGCTGATAAGGCTTCCAAAGTCTCTTCTATCTTGACAGGCGATTTTATTCTTGACGCAGGGGCCTCTCACTCTCGAGGAAATTCCAACCACAATGCTCTTTCGGAGGATACTCTACTTAGCAGTCATAATTCTCTGTTGAGTTCAACGAAGGAGGATACGTTCCCCACGCAGCCTGCCCCAAATAATCCAACAGAACAAATCCCTCAACAACCTGCTCCTACAACCCTCAGTAGCTAACCTCTTGCTGACTCTGATCATGTTTCCTCGATGATCCTAGCCAAACTGAATCTGATCTGCGACCGCCTCGATAAAGTGGAAGCGATTGGAGCGAGAACAAGTGAAACCTTGAAACTACAAAGTGCAGATACGGCTTCTGTTTCGGCTCAACTTCATTCTATCACCTTTCAAAACGATAACCTTCTGAGCAAAATTGAGTCGGTGTGGTCCAGAATCTCCAAAGTTGAAGATTCACAAAAGCAGCTAGCTGAAGATAATTCCGCTCAGAGAGAAACCATCGAAGACGTCAAAGTTTTACATGGAGAAAGGATTACCCGCTTGGATGATGCGATCAGGGACATAGAGATATTTATTACGGGTCTTCCAATGTCTGCTCACGAAGATCTCACCAGTATTGTAGAGAAAATTGGGGGTTTGACCGGCTCTAACCTACTTAAGGGGGACATTGAGGATGTACTTCGCATTCCATCTAAAGCTCAGAACCAGCCGAAATCAATAATCGCTCGGCTCTCTAATGCTAGGGCTCGTTCAGACCTGATCTCCAAGATAAAAAACAAAAAATCATTAATGGTCCACGAAATTGATTCTAACTGGGAGGAAGGGGCAGTCCACGTGAACCAAAAACCATCATGCATTGTAACTTACGCTTGAAGTCAGTCAAAGAAAGGATACGTTATGGAAAGCTCGACCGCAAGGCATGGATCTTCAGCAAATCAGTCGGAATCAGAAACGGAAAGGATGCTTCATTTAAACCAGTGAGGGTCCCAGAGGGTGCGGACCTTGACTCTTTCTTGAAAACTTACCTTAGTTCAGCATCTACGTCAGCCCAGTCCTGACTTGCCTCCCTAAACCAGCCAACTAATGGCTACGTGCCTGATTCTTCGTCAAAACACTACTCTCAGCTCAGACTTTCAGAACCACTGGCTCTTCTCCACAAAATACGTACCCTGTTCTAAGACATCCAGATACTACCGGTATGTTAAACACTCTATCTGGCTTAAACTCGTCGAGTTTATATTTCAGCAATTCGTACAACTCTAGTAACAGTAGTTTGGGGCCCCCTTTGGTACCGACGTCTTTCTCTGTTGATCCTCTTAGCTCTTCGGCCACGTTCTTCATGTCTCACCCTAAACGTGAGCTAATAATTCAAATTATAATCATCACGTGTAGCACATATTAATGCTAGATCTCTTTTACCAAACTTGAATTATATTATAGACCTAATTAACCTACATAGTCTAGATATTATAGCCATCTCCGTTTCGTGGCTACATAGAGAAATTCCCAGTTCGGCGGTGGCGATTAATGGCTTTAATGTGATACGAACGGACCGAAGGAGCCTCGTTGCTCGTAGAGGGGGAGACCTACTTATCTATATTAGAGGCGACCTGCGATTCGACTTGTTGGTCGATGATTCGATGCCTCTCAGGGGGTGTTTGACAGAGGATATCCCTGTAGACATCTGTGCAATAATAATTCATCTTAAAAAAATAATAATTGGTTTCCTAGCTGTCTACAGGAGTCCTAAGTCAAATGCTGCTTGGGATGACGATTTAGAGGACGTGCTGATTCATGCGAGTGCAATTGATCTAATCTTGATTAATAAAAAATTACAGTCGTCGGATTATGGAGTCATTAAATTGTCGAAACCGTTTGATCACGATATGGTTTTCTGCATGTTAGATGTTGGGACAGTCTGTAGGCCAGGTATATTCCGCTTTCGGAGGGATTTCAAGAGAGTAGATATAGATATGTTCGATAGGGCGGCAAGAGCGGCGAATTGAGACAATGTACAAATGGCTGAAACGGTGGACTACAAGGTGGTTCTCAGAAGCGGTCAAAAACATGTCACGAGCCAGGGATAGAGCACGATCCTAATGGCGAAGGGAAAGAACAGACCCTAACCACGGTAAATACCCTTACCTCCGTAATCTCACAACGGCTGCCATGCGTCGCGCAAAAGTCGGATTTCTATCTAGCTTCCTGGAAAGGCCCTCATCTAAGCGAATTTGGGAAAGGGTTAATTAAGCGGGAGTCTGGTCCGAGCAGGGAATATGTTCTTGGGGGGACTTCCCCCTTGATCCGACGGAGATCAACAACTTTCTCCTTGATACCCTCCCTCTAGCAACGGCATCTGTGAAAGTTCTATGCAGCTGTTAAATCAATTAAATCTACGGCTACCGGCTCCGATGGTATAAATAGTTCCGCGATTCTCCTCTGTATCCCTTCTTGCCTGCCTGCTTTACTCGAAATTGTAAACTCCTCCCTAAGGACAGGGATATTCCCTACAGCGTGCAATGTGGGCATTGTCCGCCCTCTTCCAAAATGTGACCGTCCAACTTCCTACAAGGATTTGCGCCCGGGAATCTCTGGGAAAGAAATGTCTTGGTTTAGTGGCTTTCTCCATATGTATGCGGACGACACGCAGGTATATTTCCGCTGCAAACTGGACGATCTAGATGCCGGTACGGCAGTGTTGTCCCTGGCTTTGAAATTCATCGCGAGGCGGACTGAAGAGCGAGCTTTTGTTATTAACCCTGCTAAATCCGTTATTCTTCCTATTGGCAACTTTAAAGATGCTCGCTTGCCCAAATTTGAGATAGACGGATCCTTGTTGTCCATCGTAGCTCAAGCGAAAAACCTAGGTCTCAAAATGCAATACAGTTGGAGTTTCGAGGATCGCGTAACCACTAAAATCAAAGCAGCGTATCTGCGTTTAAAAAAGTTGTATCCTTTCCGTCGCTCCCTTCCACTCAGGGTAAAACTGTTGCTTTGTCAGTCTGATGATGTCCCTTTTTGAATATGCGTATACGGCATATTGCCCTTGCCTGAATGCCACTCTGAGAGAGAGGATGCAGAGGGTGCAAAATGCGTGCCTCATATTAACATATGGAATTAGAAAATACGACCATGTTACACCCGCCTTGCAAGAATCTAGCTGGCTGAAAATGAAGCACAGATGGGCAGTGCAACTATGTGTCCTCTCTTTCAGGGTCCTCTCGCAGGGTGTTCTGGAATATTTATTTGATATATTGTCATTTGTAGAAGATAAGCGAGCTAGAAAATCTCTTGCAATGCGATCTGATGGCAAGCTATATGTCCCGCGAGTGAACACATCGAAAGGGGAATCCATCTTTTCCTACGCTGCTCCGCGCCTCTTAAACAGTTTAAAAACCCCGCTGGTTTCTTACTCCATCCCCACTGCAAGGGAGGAAACGACTGAACGCCTCCGCACGGCAACATGATTTTTCTCTTGATAAAACGTAATTTGATTCTTGTCTTCTTTTATCTTCAAGTTCCGTATTTTAATATAAGTTCTAAAGTATTTCACATTATGGTAACACAATCAGTTTCTTTTTATTTCTGCGATGATCTCAAAAACTATATATTGAAGCTCTAGGTTTTAAGTTTTGTAAGTTTCGTTTACTTCTAGTTTAAATTAGATTAGGAGGCTTAGGTTTGAAAGCAGCTTTAAGCTGTACCTCGCCTTTTGGTTTCTTATGTTATCTCTGACTGTCATGTACATATCTTTCTTTTTTACGAACTCAATAAAGATTTATTATTTAAATGGGCCCACCATCCATCCCACAGGTACCCATGACCTGGCACTTCGCTACTAAACACAGTCGCGAAACGCGGCAAGTGATTAGTAGATTCGTTGATTTCAGTCGTTGTTTCGGAACTCTATATTCTGCTTGCCCATTCGTCATGATTCGCGACTATATACACTGGAGAGCCCATCTATAGGGATCCCACAATCGCACTGGAGAGCCCTATAGGGATCCAACATCCATCCTGGAGAGCCCGTTTATAGGGTTCCAACATTCATCCTGGAGTGCCCGTTTATAGGGACCCAACGTTCGTACTGGAGAGCCCGTTTATAGGGATCCAAACATTCATCCTGGAGAGCCCTATAGGTATCCAACATTCATTCTGAAGAGCCCATTTATAGGGATCAATCTTTCTTACAAACGCTAGTTCCAATGCCAACGACTGAGACCAACGATTCAAAATATTAACTTTATTTACCTTAAACGGCCGGAGACAAACACAACTTCACAAAAGCACACGAACATGAACATATACAAAAAAAGGTCAAAAATTGAAAGTCAAAAAGTAAAAGTCGAAAATTGAAAATATTATTATCACAGTGGGATCATTATGACACATCGTGGGTGTGGTGAGCCCACACTTGTAGTTATTTATAACTACAAGAAAACTATCCACCTAGAAACACTACCCGAATCGGGTAGTGTCACGCCTACCCTGACAGGGAAATGGCTTAAGGCCATGTTATACATGACTCACGTGACCTAAATTATCGATAATTTTTTTGCAACAACTCACGTCCACACCGAATGAGATATCGAGTTGAAATTTTGGGAAAAGCCTCAGGAAACAATAATGTACGTTTGTATACAACATTTGGCTCGAAATTTAGAAAAAAATTTTTTTGAAGAAATTAAAACCGGAGCAATATCGGCATTTTTATGCAACAACTCATGTCCACACAAAATGAGATATCGAGTTGAAACTTTGGGGAAAGCATCAGGAAACTGTAATCTGCGTTTGTATACAACATTTGGCTCGAAATGTTGAAGAAAAAAATGTAATGAATAAATAATACCGACCGTGCTGTAGAACTCTGTAACCAATTTTCAATGTTCTCAATGAAACATTTTTGAGGCTCTGGCTCACATGTCTTGAGGAAAATGATGCAAACATCGGTTGCAAAAATTACACTTGATAATATTTGCTGGTTTGGCGCAAATAAACAAATTGATATTTGATATATCCATGGTGTCAGCACTGTTGATAATGCAGATCGCTTGATTGCCGGTCGATATTTGTTATTCCAATAATAACTTTTTTTTCTTCCCCAACTCTATGCTTTACCACACACTGTCCTTTTATATTTATTAATATTTTCCCAATTTTTTTCAGCTCTATTTTAACTTTTATTTTTAAATATGGGACAAAAAATATCGATCTCAGGACTGGCTGGGTCACGTGACTAATGTATAACATGGCCTTAATGGTATACACAATCATCTGTCGTGTACGCGGGATGGCCACAGAAGGCGATTTCAGCTGCTATCATTGTTCACTCCCAGAAAACTCCGGACGATGCGGCACGTGTTCAACAATACTGCCTTCTGAATTAGATGTAGTGAATTTCGAGCTCCCAGTTCTTCCAAGATTTGTACGCACCTCGCATAAACGTTCCCAGTGGAGGAGATCACGACCGGGTGGATGGTGACCTTGTTCACCCTCCACACGGTCAGGATCTCCTGCTTCAGCTCCGAATATTTCTGGATCTTCTCAGTATATCGGAGCCTAATGTTGTTGTTAAGGGGAACGCTTATGTCTATTATTCTCACGTGTTGAGCACGTTTATCTAACCAGAGGACATCTGGACGATTGTGTATAACTCGATGCTCAGTCAGAATAGTCCTGTGCCAGTAAAGGAGATGATGTTCGTCCTCTAGTACATTAACTGAGCTATATTTGTAGTAAGGCTCAAAACTCTCTAGTAAACCAGTGTTCAGGGAAATTTGTTGGTGAATGATCCCAGCAACATCATTATGTCTGCGCGTGTATTCTTGAGAGGCAAGCATCGTACAGCCATCAATGATGTGCTCGATGTTCTCATTGGGATTTCCACAAAGGCGGCATCTGTCAATAACTGCCGCCATATTGAGGATGTATTTTTGGCAATTCCTCGTCTTGATTACCCTGTCCTGGATGGCAATGACAAATCCTTCCATTTCCAAAAAGTGTTCTCCCCGCCTTAACCAGAGGTTTGAGGCATCACTTAGTCCTGTTTTGGAAAAATTTGCGCAATTGCGTTACCTGAGAGTCATACAATCGACGAACATCCAAAAACCCTCTGCCTCCAAGCTTGCGTGGCAAAGCTATTCTCTACAGCTGTCCTTTCATCGTGCATTCGGTGTTCAGACATTTTCACGTAGATGATTCTGTTAAGCCTCTCGAGGTCAGTCATGGACCAGGTGACCAAACCAAAGGAGTATGTTAGGAGAGGAATGGCATGGGTGTTAATTGCCTTTGTGATGTTCTTCGCACTGAGGCCAGACGCCAAAATCCGACTAAGGTGACCCGAAAAAGCAGTCTCAAGCGCCTTTTTAATTGCAGATTGGAGCGGATCCCTCGCCTACAATATGCCAAGGTACCTGTACGATTCTTCATCAGTCATCGCCTCAATCGAGTGTGGTTGTCCAGTATCAGTGGACCATTTATCTCTCCACGGGACAACTGCAGTTTTCTGCATTTGTCCAAACCCAGAGACATCCTGATGTCGTAGGAGAACTGCAGCAAGATGTTAAATAGGCTGTTCAGTTTCGACTCTGAGCTTGCATACACCTTCATATCGTCCATGTACAGGAGGTGAGTGAGTTGAGACTCAGCCACTCCCACCTCAATTTTGAAACCATAGGACGTGTTGTTGAGTGTCCAACTTAGTGGGTTCAATGCTAGACAAAACCATAGTGCGCTGAATGAATCACCCTGGAAGGTTCCTCGTTTAATGGGCAAGGACCGGCTATCCCACATGATCCCACGACTAAAACATTTAATCCTTGTGCACCACGTATGCATAGCATGATCAAAAAATTGGATGACGCGCGGACAGATCCTATATGTCTTAAGGACCTCAAGTAAATAGTCGTGGGGTATGGAGGGAAACGCCTGTGAGTAGTCAATGTAGGCCATGTGGAAATTGCGTTGGTGGTGTTTCGCATGCAAGACAACCACACTGTCAATCGTTACTTGGTCCTTGCAACCGCGGGAGCCTCGACAGCAACCTTTTTGTTCTTCGGAGAGGTCGTTGTTCCTCTCACAATATTTATAGACGAAGTCAGAAATGATAGCCGTGAGACACTTATAGAGGATCGAGAGGCAGGTGATTGGTCGGTAATCACTAGGACTACCAGCATCTACCTTTTTGGGTATCATATACGTTACACCCTCCGTCATAAAAGAGGGCAAGTGATGTGGGTTCTCCAAGGTGTTTTGGGGGGCCCCAGCAGAGGGGAGTGCAGAACCTCCAGGTATTTGTACCCCAAAATGGGGATGGGGTGCTGTGCACCCCATCCACTTCCGGCGCTTTCCAGTTCTTAGCCCTCTTTAGGATACGAGTCAAATCGGAGGCTGAAATGGATAGACTAGTCATCCCAGGCAACCGTGCAACTCTGTCCTTTTCTAGGCGGAGCCACGTCGTGTCTAGTTGACTTGATCTATGAGTACCCCAGATGCTCGACCAGTATCTGACCATTTCTTAGGCCCTAGGTGGTTCACAATAATTTGGAGTCTTGTTTTTGCCATCTGCAAGTCAGTGGTAGAAACGTTTTTCATCTGCTACAAAAGTCCTATTGTCATTCCTTCTCGTGATCGCTCTCTTAAATCGTCGCAGTCGCGCTGACAGGACCATGAGCCTCTGTTTAAGATAGTCAATCACTTCGTCCAGGTTTCGTAGATTTTCTTGAGCGTATGTTATGTGGGCGAAGCATCTCCCCCACGTGGCGAGTCAGTCTCTGAGACCGATTGCCCTTTCGAAATTGGTACAGCCGTCCCAGTTTTACTCTTATTTGACTAATCTCGCCTTGAAGTCGTAACTTCCATGGAGGGTCTGAAATCTTTCTTGGGGCATAGTTGGTAGTAGCCTGGCCTCTGAGTTTTATGCGCATCATCCTGGCACACGCGACCGCAGCGCAATATGCAAGAGTCTGCACCTGCAGCAAGCTCATATCCCGCTGCAAGAAGGGAGGTTCAAAGAGGTAGACTAGAGGTTGAGCCTCTTCCTGGAGGGGAACTATAGCCAATTCCTTGAAGATGAACTGGTTGTTGGGCTTCTTGAAGCCTTGCACGTCTACAATGAACTCCATTTCGACGAAAACTGAATTCTCTTACTAAAATCATCTACTTTATACCTTTTCTCCCCATCACCACTAACATTACCCCCACCACTATCATCTTAAATCAACTTCTTCACACTACCACTCAGTGGCTGGTACTGAATCATACGGTCATGTATAATTAGACAGTAGGCTGCAGTTTCAGCGGGAAAATTGTCTGCAGATTCAAATTCCAAACGAACGTCCACTGAGGTCTGTTTGAGAAACTTATTTTGTTTTGAGCAATCAATGACACTGAGATGTTTAGTATTTCTTCCATTTTTATTGCAACAAAAGGAGATGATGAATATCTTGAATGGACGTTTCAGTTTCTTTTTCCACGTGGTTTGATCTTCAGACCAAGCTGTTCCAGAAAGAGCACGTTCTGAGGTGTTAGCTCCTTGCGCGCTGATTGAAAACTGGTTTGCATTCGACATGTTGACGCTCTTATATAGACTCCTTTGGGATTGTACACTATACCCATTATGATGATGATTTGACGTGCAGTCGTATTGTTATCACCTCTCCTCGGAAATTCACCAAGTCACCGTCCTGATCAACTATGCGGAGCTGAAGTTGATGTATTGTCTTCACGGCGATTGGAAGGTAAATGACGTGTGACGGCACTTCAACGATCTTATATCCTGGTGGTACAACAGGAAAGAATTCATGAATCGTGTGCACTTTGCGATTATTTATGTAAGCTCCAGTAGTGATATTACACTCAACTCGCAGAGCATTCACTTTGAGAATAGCCACAGGTAGATCAGAGGTATGAGTCTTATTGGCTTCGAGAACACGTGGAGCGAATCCCAACAATCGTGCAATAGAATCGCGAGGTTGAAAGTTCACTTTGCGATCACACTTGATCTCGCTGCGCAATGTGTTATTATTTGGCTTGATGTTTATTGTAATTCCATCAATTGCTAGAGCTTTCTGGACATAACTCTCAATGTCTTCAATCTCATAGCTGCCAGTAGGTATGGTCACTACTCGATCACCAACATAGATTTTATTCTTTCCAGTTTCAACGTTAGGAATCGCATTAAATGTGAGCATTTCAACGAGTCCAAGTACATAGTTCTTATGAGGAGAGAGTTCTATTGGTGGAAAATACTCTGAGTCTAGCACAGGGGAGTTTCCTGTTATCGTGAGAGTAAATGATTCTTCCATGATGGTGTTTTTCTCTGTACTGACTCTAGTCCGTTCATTACATGTTCTTATATAGACAGTATTTGTCTTTTATATGTAGTTGTCCAGATAGAAATTGTAAGCACAAGTGTCCACATTCAACACTGTCATAGTCCTGATATCTGTCATGATTGTACTTTATCACGCTACCAACACCTAGGTAATCTACGAGATCCAAAGGTGGACGAAGATTACCGAAACTGTCAAAGTATAGGACTTGATCACCGATCTTTCTATAACTTACCCAGTGGGTACCAGGGCCGTGGCTATCATCAAGATTAACAATAGCTGACTCAATTTGGTGGGGTCCCTTTACTGGTAGTTGATTGCGCATAAATACTCCACGAAAATGTGGATTCTTTAGAGCTTTAGCATACTTGAACAGATCGGTATCAGTGAGTACATGGTGAGGTAGCTTCACTGCAAGTTTTTTGACCCTGGCCTTAGACGAAGTCCCTGTCCTTTTCGGTAAGGTTTCATATGAAGACCTAATCCTTTTCTATAGGGTTTAAGGTGTAAACCTTTTCCTAGAGCAATAGCCTCCATTGCATTGTTATGACGTTGAGCTTCTGCCAGTTGTTGCTTGGCTGCGCTAGCATCATTTACCGCCTTAGCTACACCTGCTGCTCCACCAGTGAGAGCTCCAAGTGCACTAAGTCCAGCAAAAATTGGAATCAGTGGCAAAACACCACCGACTTTCGAAGGGATTGGTAGAACACGTGGATTTTGCACTTGATGTTTGTCGCCTGCTCTTTTGACGGCTTTCTGTGCCCCTCTGATTGCAGACTTGATGGCCACTTTTGCATCACTACTTCTTTTCATTGCTTTCTTAGCCGCATTCACAACCTTTCTGAATGCTATCAGTTTATTTCTTGCAGCTGGTTTCTTTTTC
Organism: Andricus curvator; assembly: GCA_932195095.1. Taxonomy (NCBI): domain Eukaryota; kingdom Metazoa; phylum Arthropoda; class Insecta; order Hymenoptera; family Cynipidae; genus Andricus; species Andricus curvator. The sequence continues at coordinate 42,572 of CAKNYM010044987.1, read as the reverse complement.
ACACTAGGTTTCCTCTTCTTTGAACTGGGTTTCTTCGTCAGCCCCATACCGAGTTTCGCTTTGGCATTCATGACGTTAGTTATTGCTAGTGCTGCCGCTTTCTCGCCAATTCCAGCGTCTTTAGCAAAAACGCGCTTCCAGGCTTTACTAGCCAGTACACGATCTGCAGCGTTTCTCACTTCAACGTTCACACGATTTCGCGAGTATGCAATGTCGTGTTCTTTACACGCAGCGTCTAGAGGATTGATACCGGGATCACCTCTAGCAAGTCGTTCGGCTAGCTTAGTACCTGGACCACAGTATTGGTAGCCAGGCAAGTGCAACTCAAACGGCAAGTTGTTGATGACTTTGTTGACCAATCCTTTACCTCGATGATGACGGCGTGATACTTTGTTCACTTTATGGTGCACAATCATTCTTCACTGAATGGAGGTTAGCACGCAACTGACCTGGAAGCTATATAAGCGCTGTATTTATAGCTTTCACAGCAGTTGATATCAAGATGCGCTTCAAGACACAACCTATTAAACTTCCGGTTTTTAATATTGATACCCTCGTCCAATAAAAAAAAAAGTATAGGGTGAAACGACATGGTAGCCTTCTACCAGACAGCATTCGCCCAGTGTTTTGTGGACCATCAAATTGCGGCAAGACAAATGCATTACTTGCCCTAATCTTACACCCAAACGGATTGAAATTTGAAAGTGTCTACGTCTACTCGAAATCCCTCAAACAACCAAAGTACAAATTCTTGGAACGGGTGTTGAATGATGTAGATGGAGTTGAGTACTTTCCCTTCAGCGAGCATGAAGAAGTAATACCACCAAGTGAAGCTCAACCAAATTCGGTAATTGTATTTGATGATGTTGCCTGTGAGAAACAGGACAATATTCGAGCCTTTTTCTGTATGGGCAGACACGCTCATGTTGACAGTTTTTACTTATGTCAAACTTACGCTCGAATACCTAAACATCTGGTTCGAGATAACGTCAATCTATTGATACTTTTTAAGCAGGATGAGAAGAATTTAAGCCATGTGTATGACGATCATGTGAATACTGACATGAGTTATTTACAATTTAAAGACTTATGTGCAACATGTTGGAATACTGACAAGTATGGATTTGTTGTCATTGATAAGGATAGTGAGCTCAATAAGGGAAGATACAGAAAAGGTTTTGAGTGTTTTATCTCTCTATAAATATATGTCATGTAGTGGAAATGATGTCATTATAAATTGATACATCAACACGTCAACATGTCAAAGTTTCACAAAGAGAAGGAGGTGCTCCGTCAAATTGCTAAAGTTAGTGAGGCGATTCGGCGTAAACATCGAATGCTCAAAATGGGTAAAGAAGCCACTGAAAAGATAATGAGTGAAACGTTCAAGCCAATCGTCATGCCATTGCAGAAACTGGTTGATATATCGAATCCATCAGTCAAGAAGGAAGTTCAACAAAATGAGCTTGTAAAGAAAAAAGATCAGGAGGATGAGCAGGAGGAAGGGGAGGATGAGTGGGAAGAGGATGACGATAATGCTTCCTTTATGACTGCTGATATGGTTTATGGTGTGCGTAAACTCAATGATGGCAGTCTTTTTATTGGTGACAAACCCATTAGTTTTGAGGCACAATATATCAATGTTGGTGGTAAACAGTATCTGAAAACTGTTGGTCTGCTTGAACTTTTGTTTAAACAAAATCCAGAAGAATCCCACATAAGCACTGACGATCGAAACAATTATAAGGAAATTTTGATTGCTACAAATGCACACAAGAAGCGATACAGTTCCAGTGAATCCATTCGCACCAGCAACAATAATAAGTACAAGAACTTTATTTCAAAATTGTTCAACGTATCACGCAGACGATCATCCAAAGGTGGAGGTTCCCTGCCACAGTATATGGTAGCAAGAAAAAATGTTAGGACTGACTATGTCTACTGGGACGACCCTAACGAACTAGTTGATCGTCTTCGTCTACTCCTAGCGTCTCAGGCAGCAGTCAATCCGAGTTACAACAATGAAATCATATCAATCATTGAGGAACTGCGGGAAGCTGGAATCATATATTAGGAGTGTACTCATAACGCTTTCGTTAGTATTACGATGAGTATCGACGTGTTTGGACGTCACCTGGATCGAACTGCTGCAGGAAGCCGTGGGCCGCCTGGTGTTGGATTCAAGATTACCTCTGACGGTCATTACGACGTAGATGGCAAGAGAGTTTGTAACGTTAGTGAGGCCAAAGAACAATACGACGCAGTCAATTTGGGACTTGTACAGCGTATTGTACAAAACGAGATACGTACTGTGTATCAAGTCACATCATCTATGCGGACAGAGATTGACAATAATAGTTTGATGATACGTTTACTCGGAGAATCAATCAACGAAAAACTTAAAAATCTGCAGATTGACACCCAACAAGATTTGTCAGTCCGTAACACTGAACTCATTGCCCAGTTGAACGCTCGATTAAACGCTCTCGAGAATGGATAAGGAGAAATTGACAGTAGTCAAAGAACTGCATAAACCCGCTAGAAAGAATTATCCACGTCGTCGCGTGTAGACACGTGGTATAGACGAGACGTGGCAGGCAGATTTAGTTAAAATGCTACCCTATGCCCGTGAGAATAATGGCTACAAGTATTTACTCACCGTTATAGATATTTTCTCCAAGTGCGCTTGGGCGGTTCCTGTTAAAAGCAAGAGTGGACCAGATGTCACTTCAGCAATGCAATCTATACTTGAGCAGCATCGTGTACCAAAAAACTTACACACCGATGAAGGTAAAGAATTTTATAATTCACATTTTAAAGAACCTTTGCAACGATATGGTATCAATATCTACTCAACGCATAGTAATCTAAAGGCGTCAATCTGTGAAAGATTTAATCGCACGCTCAAGAACAAGATGTGGCCACAATTTAGCTTAAGAGGTAACTATAAGTGGATAGACATTTTTCCTACTCTCATCTTCAAGTACAACAATACGAAACATCGATCAATCGGTATGAAGCCAAAAGATGTCACTACCGAGGATGAAGAGGAGCTGATGCAACGCTTAAAAAAACTGCGAAATATACCGAGGAGAAGACCAAAGTTCAAAGTTGGTGACAAAGTTCGAATCAGCAAGCACAAGCACGTTTTTGAGAAAGGATACACTCCCAACTGGACAACAGAGATATTCACTGTGGATCGAGTTATGCTTACGAATCCAGTGACGTACAGGCTCAAAGACTATCAAGAACAACCCGTTTCTGGTGGATTTTATGAGCAAGAAGTTCTCAAAGTTAAACATTCAGACGTATACCTTGTGGAAAAAGTAATCAAGAAACGTGGTAACAAAATATTTGTAAAGTGGTTAGGTTTTGACAGTTCACACAACAGCTGGGTAGATAAATCAGATATGTAATCAACTTTGTGCAATGTTGAATCAACTCTGTGCAATGTCAAATCAATGATGAATCAATGTTGAACCAACGATGAATCAATGTTGAACCAACGTTCACCAATGATGAATCAACAGCGATTGAATGTTAAACTAAATTATGAGATTTATAATACTAAGTCTACGCTTGTGCTAACTAGATGTAAGATTTTTGATAAATAAAAAAGCAATTCATATACATATATTATGTTTTTTATTCAGTATAACCCTTACACCTACTATATTTACAATTATTTACAACTTAAACCTAATCTTTTACCAGAAGATCTAGCAATTCTTCATCACTATCACTCAAGACATCATCGACATCCATTGCGCTGATTCTATAATGCCCCCATTCGAGGGTGTCTGTACTATTTGGGAGTAAGTATCGCTTATCGTCATAAGGACTTAGTGCAATCTTTTGTTGTTCAATAGTTTCGACATTGTGTAGTCTTGACCTGATCATATATTGCGTTCTAGATTGGATACTCCAATTTCGCAAGCATTCGGTGTAATCATGAAAGGTAATACTTTTCTTTACAACAGCTGCTTTTACACCTTTGGCTTTTTTAACAAAGTCCTCACCATTGACACGGATACTATACATCTTACTTCGCAAACCAACAAATTCTGTAATTATTTCACCATTACATTCATCTTTCATCAAACCCAAAACTTTCTTGTTTCTTTGCGGCATTCCAAAAATATTGTCCCGAGGGTAATCTGAAGTGTCGAATTGTTGAGTGTTATTTTCCATATCTTCTTTCATGTCAGCATAAATGTCCTGACACTTCACTTCATATATTAAACTGTCCGTGTCAGTGTGCAAGAGTTTGCAGTTATTACGATATTTTTTACGCATGTAACCGTAGTGAAAATCATAAATTAGGATTTTAGACACATCCAGCACTGTCAGACCCACATAGATTGGCTTATTAAACAAAACTTCTGTCTTTCTTAACTCTATAGCCATGAGATTTTCACTGAAAATGGCTCGGCTGTGGAAGTTCGGTTTTGCTATGAGGGCTTCTGCTCCAAACCTACCCTCCCATTTCGCCACGAGTTTCACGTTTACATGCTTTCGCACATTCTCCATTGTCTTACCGTAAACTGCATTATTCATCAATTTGTACAAGTTCTTTTCGAATTCATTTTTAGCTTGTGCTCTCTTTTCAGTATTGAAATTTATGTAACTCTTGAGCCATGTTGACTGATTGAATTTAAGTACTCTGTGAATTTTGATTAATACCAGACCGTTTGCAAGAGCATCCTTGAGAGCTCGGTAATGGAGAACGTACTTATGTTTCAGTAAGAGGGTAGTTAGAAGCTTCTCCTGTTTGGAACCCGGTGGTTTCGAGTGTTCTGGACAGAACGGTAAATCATTCATTATGCTCATCGTGAAGCTCGGGTGGATAGTACAAATCAACTTCTAGAATATAACCAATGGGTGAATCATTTGGAATATTGAAATCAAAATTTTCCAAATTTGTAACCCACTCAAAACCACCGTAAGGAAGGGGTTGTCCCATTGCCCAACCATAAAGGTTGTTTGCATCGAAGTATACAATGTAGATGATCTCACCTCTTTCATTGAAAACTTTCATATACTTGTTGTTGGCAATGGTGTATCGGTTGGAGCATTGACTTACTCCACCCTTTTTACCATTCTCAATCATCAGTAGCATATCAACGTCAGTGAGGAGTTCCAATCTTACCCCTGTATATTTTAGCATGGCGTCCCATGTGAAGCCAGGAGTCGTGTAGTAATGTGCTGGATCGAGACCGTAAGCCATGAGACACTGTTCTCGGAAATTTTCAAAGACATCAGCCAACAACAACACATCAGTCTTCATGTATAATTGTACATATTCGCCGAGAGTTTTAACACTGAATGCACACCATACCTGTTGTGCATGTTCGTAGTCCTCATCAGATATTGATGTGTCATTCAGGGTACTGTGAAACTTTTCTTTTGGTGGAAGCTGGTTTTCTTTCAATCTCACCCTCGAGTCCAGGTATTCATAGGGGAGAACACCTTTCCTCGTTAGAAGTTCAACTTTCTCACTCTCCATTCCAGAAAACATTTTACTCACAATTTTATACTCAGTGAGATACGATGCTAACTTTTCCAAGGATAATGCCATGAATCTGAATGAGTCGATGAATCGGAATTTTATCTGTGTTCCCTTAACATATTTGGTAAAAGATATGTATTTTTCCTTATTTAATGCCAGAACTTTAACTTTTCCTTCAAATTGAGTAGCAACATCGCGGATGATAAAGTGAGCATCATACCCACTCAAGTTGTGGAACACAACAGGTATGATGTTGGCATCTTGGTAAGCTAGATTACAGTGTTCATGTGCGGGACCTCGATACTTTCCTGTCAGGTGACAGTGATCGCGAACCTTCTTCATCGGTGGATGTAGAGCTTTCTGACAGATGTGACAAGTAGTGGCTTCAAAGAAAGTTTCCTGTTGCCTTGGTGTTAGTTTCTGCATCGGAACTGGAGATGCCAGTATTTTCTCACATTTATTTGCAGTTAACTGTAACTCTAGAGCAAACCACTTTGCTGGTTCCACACCTTCAGGACATGAGTTGTAGAATGATAGTGAATCATTGTAACTGCACTTGAACAAGTACCCAATGTCAAAAACTTCATGTTTCTGGAATACTTTAGTGTTTGTCGTCTGTTTTTGTACGTCTCCACTTGGTATTAATGGGGACTCACAGTCGGCATAGATAATGAATGGAACTTTTTCTCTATGCTTGAAATTTTTGAATTCAGTAATATTTCTACCAGGTTTTGGTAGCATTATTTTACAATTATTCACTTTTTTACAATCTTCCCTATGAGCTACCAACGTCTCTATTTTTGAAAAGTAGTGCAAGCATCGTTCACAGATATGTTTTCTTCCATCATGTTTCGATAGCTGGCAGCTAACTAATCGAGAAAGATCTTTGACCCATACATAGTGGAAGTTGAAAGACTGGGTTCTGCTATCCTGTTGATTGCTTTCTTCTTCTTCATCACTGCTATCTTCATTTACATATTCCTCTTCAACTCGGAGGAGGTTTACATGAGTTTCCCTTACCTGTGAAGTGAGATGAAGAGGAACCACTATCAACTTTTGCTTCTTTTTAATCAAGCCATAAATATTCACTGAAATGCCATTTTGTGCTTCGAATTTTTTTACATCTTTCATTGCTACGGGGAAATTTATTCCAGAAAAGTTTAATTCATCCTTGTATTGCTGATAGCTGGACACGCGTTTAGGATTGTACTGATTTCTATTGACTGGATGTATGGCTGATAATATAGCCCACTTAAAGCACTCGTTGTCGTTCGTATTTTGCACGTTCACACATGCTTCTTTTCTCTTGATTCGTAGAGGAAGATCAATGTAAGAGCTACCTTTCATGGGGTTTAGTTTGTTGATATTCACTTCTAATTTCACAATAGAGTGTAAGGTCCATCCAGAGTCTTTCTCTTGAAACTCCTCCATTTCAGTTAAGATAGGGTATCTTGCGTTGTTGGTAAACCATATTTTCAAATCCGTGCTGACGTATATCTCTTCATTTTTTGATTTAAAGTTCTTTACATCAGGATCCTCCTTACCAATCTTTAGATAATATGCATTAAGCACAGTGTTGATTTTAAAAGCTCTATGTTCACGCAAGGCTCGGCCCACATGTACAATAAATAGCACTTGGGCGTCATCTAGGAAGGCAAGAACATCCTTGTGAACCAGGTTCGCGACAATGCATGTTTTCACTCGACTATCCAATGCTTTGTCGACGTCAATCCACTGCACTCGATCGTTAATGTCATTGCGTTTCTTCTGAAGTCCGCTACCCTTTTTAGTGAGAAACTCGAATCGAGCTTTAAAACATTCCAAGTGTTCAATAATATTTAGACACCTTCTTTTCTGATTTATTGACAGTCGTGGTATACATGACAATTCCTTTCGCACTGCTTTTAAACACAATAGGCACTCGTTTCGCCATCGATTAACTTTGTTTAGTTGTACGTTCCCAGATGATGTTGATGATGATGATGATGAAAGCAGGGTCAGTACTTCTTCGAAAGCAGGAATAAGTTTTACACACTCATCGAGGATCATTTTCTACTAGATATAGACTGTATTCACTAATAATGTTTTAACTTCACAAGTTATTCTTTCTGTTTTAATAATTTTATATTTACTATCCACTTTCACTGGACTGCCTCGCACGATGTAATGACTGCACTCAGATCTGATGTCTCCTTTTATAGTCCGCTATCCCCAACTCCACCAATACCTCTAGAAGATTCTAGAACTTGATAATTCCCCCAACCCCATCCTTCATTTAAATTCACCATGTGCGACATGGAATTTTCCTGTAATTTAACTGACTTGATGGTGGCGCCATCAATTGCACGTAACAACTTATTAGCTGTTGGCATCTTAGCACGGACATGAACCATCATCTTTCGTCGGTAAATGTAAGGCGCCTCTGAATATGGGCCGGAGACTCCACGACGAGACGCCGTGGCATGTATCTGAACTTCGGTATCACACTCTCGCGGTAAAACAGAGATCACATTTATCGACCGTCTGTTCGGAAACGACTGTAGGTAAAGTGAAACTTTGCGTGTCGATGTTTTACCGACTGCTGTGGCTCCATTGCCTGTGTCTCACTCTGCCGGTATGGTAGAGAACGCCACTATCGGTTATGGATATGGAAACGACTGTCGGTAATTTAGCACGGAAGGTAACGATTAGCGCCTATCGGCAAATTACCGGTCACTGTTTTACCGACCAAAGTGTCACCGAACTGTCATAGCTATACTACTGGCGACTGTTTGGAAGCTTCTATCTCCGGATTAAATTAATCAATTTGAGCGATTTTTTTTAAATCGATAGGAAATTTACTCTGGAAGATGAAAAAAATATTTATATTCCGTTTTATATAACGGGAAAAAATTTATTTACAAACAACCGAAGAAAATTTTTAGTTTTTTTTTCGAAAATTCATTAAAACCGCCGGGTATTCTGTACCCAGTGTGTATCATGAGGGTTAAAAAAATTTTTTAATTTATTTCATTCATTTAAAATAACGAAAATATTTTTAATTGCCGAAAAAAATCACGAAAAATAAGAATCCCGAATTCCAAAATATCCTACATTTAAATTGATCGAATTACATAATTTCTGAGTTATTAAATTGAAGCAAATTCAAAGATTCAAATAAGCACCCCACACAAATCCACCGAGACCTTTTTTACATACATACAATTTAAAATAGAAATTATGTACCCTGTTCCTTCGTTTTCCTATCGACAACATTGAAATTAACCATTTTTCCCTGTACACAGTTTAATCAAACCTCATTTGTGATCTATTTCAGTTCATTTCTATGAAAGTGCATAAAAATTGTGATATTTATAATAATTAATTACATTCGATTTATTATTTCTTTATTTATATACCGTGCCAATCTTATTCTCAATCACAGACTAAAGTATAATAAACATTAAACGAAGTTATAATTTTCAAGCATAAGAAGAAGATAAAGTAGATAAAAGTAGATTTTACAATGAAATAAAAAAATTCCCGGTCCTAAATAAAATTCTCGGGTTTATCACGGTTTTTCCTAGTTAAAAAAAATTCCCGTGTTTTCCCCAGTCTGATCGACACTGATATTATTTATTCCTATATTGATTTTTTTGTAATGCTTTAATACCCATTTTCTATTAAAAATAATTATTGATTTATATATTAGCTACAAAATAATGAAATTTCAAAATTAAAAAAGAAAAATATCAGTACAAATAATAAAATTGCCATTTTACACTCTCATGAGTGAAAAATTTTAATTTCGTGAAGAATCTTTTTATATTATAATTTATAAATAATTTTTTATTTATAAATAAAAAATTATTTATAAATTTTTATATACTTATTCTTATATAATTATTTTATAATAATTTATAAATTATTTTAAACAATAACGATAATAAAACAATAGACCCATTTCTGTAACAGGCTATATGTATAGTGTAAGGCTTTCTCTCCTGTGAATCATTATTTATTTATTTATTAAGTATAGATATACAAGTCATTAAAGGTTTTATGAAGTGTTTATAAGAAATAAAAAAGCTGTGATTTTCATAATTTCATATACATTCTATTTTCCTTGATAAAATATTATAAATATTGAATATTTAATTCAATGAAAATTTAAGAAAGTATTATAATGCAAAAAAGTTTTAAATCTTTTTAAAAAAAGTCTTAAAACTTTTGAAAATGGTTTAAAATATGAATATCGACTATTATAGTTTCATAGTTCTCATGCTTCTTTAAGAAAATATCATTAAAAGAAATGATGATTATTTTACTGAATTAAAAATATATATAAATTATTATCATTCTAAATTCACAATATTTAAAATCAATGAAAAAATGAAATACAAAATTTGAAAATTCAAAACCACTTGAGGCTTGAGAATGATATACATTATCAATCTAACCTCAATTTTTCTTATAAAATATATTCCTTATATTACAAATTTGAAAACCTGTAGTAACCTATACTATATTCCCTATAGATCCTATAACATCGTGCAACACTGTTCCTTGGAGTCAGGTCTCTAGCCGTGCTGAATACGAATCTGACCTCATTTTTCCCCCAGCATGTCAGGGTTTTCCCTTAGACGCGGAAAATTCCCTAGAAAATCAGCTTCTCTGGGTATACATTACACTTGGTATAAAATCACTTTGAAAGAGGTCAGAACATAATATCTTTATGTATTTTGATGCACTGAATACGAATCTGACATTAGTTTTCCCCCAGCTCGTCAGGGTTTCCCCCTAGACGCGGGAAATTTCCTAGAAAATCAGCATTTCGGGTATGAAATTGCCCTCGGTATTGAAATCGTCTGGAAACAATTCAGGCATGATATCTTAATGTATTTTGGTGCGCGGAATATGAATCTAACATTAGTTTCCCCCTAGAACATCAGGGTATTCCCTAGACGCGGAAAATTTCATAGAAAATCAGCTTTATCGGGTATGAAATAACCCTTTGTATTGAAATCGTCTTGAAACATACCGGAGTATGATATCTTTATGTATTTCAGCGCGCTGAATACGAATGTGATACTAGTTTCCCCCTAGCACCTCAGGGGTTTTCTCTAGGCGCGGAAAATTCGCTAGGAAATCAGCCATTCGGGTGTTAAATAATTTTTGGTATTTAATTGGCCTGGAAGCAGGTCAGAGCATGATATATTCATGTATTTTGGTGCGCTGAATACGAATATGACATTAATTTTTCTCCAGTACGTCAGGCTTTTCCCCTAGACGCGAAAACGCTCCTAGAAAATAAATTTTTTCGAGTATAAAATTACCCTTGGTATTAAAATCATCTGGAAACAGGTCGGAGCAGGATGTACTTATATGTTTTGGTTGTTTTGAATACGAATCTGCCGTTATTTTTATACCAGCATGTCAGGGTTCTTCCCTAGATGCGGAATATTCCCTAGAAAATCAACATTTCGGGTATGAAATTATCAGTGGTATTGAAATCGTCTGAAAATAGGTCAGACATGATATCTTTATGTATTTTGATTGTGCTGAATACGAATCTGATTTTAGGTTCCCCCAATCTCGTCAGAGTTTCCCCCAGGACGCAGAAAATTCTCTAGAAAATGAGCTTTTTTTCATGTGAAATTACTCTTGGTATAGAATTCATCTGAAAAGCGGCCCAAATATGATATCTTAATGTATTGTAGGGTGCTAAATACAAATCTAACCTCGGTTTTTGCCCACCAAGTCAGGGGCTTCCCCTAGATACGATAAATTTCCTCCTCGTGGTGAACTCTGGTAACTATATAGTTTGTATAGGCCAACTGCAGACGTTCATGACTTGCATTCAGAACCCTAAAAAAGATAAATATATCATAAATTGAACTGTTTCCAGACGATATCAATACCAAGAGTAATTTCATACAAGAAAAAGCTGATTTTCTAGTAGAATTTTCGCATCTAGGGAAATCCCTGACGTACTGGTGAAATTAAAGTCATATTCGTATTTAGCGCACCAAAATACATAAAGATATCGTGCACTGACCTGCTCCCAGACAATTTTAATACCAAAGGTTATTCCATACCCGATAAATCTGATTTTCTGGGGAATTTTCCGCGTCTAGGAAAAAACCCTGAGGGACTGGGAAAAACTAATGTCAGATTCGTATTCAGCGTGCCAAAGTAGTTAATGATATTATGCTGTCCTGTTTCCAGATCATTTCAATACCAAGGGTAATTTCATACCCATGAAAGCTGATTTTCTAGTGAATTTTCCGCGTCTCGGTGGAAACCCTGAGGCATTGGGGGGAAATCAGTGTCAGATTTGTATTCAGCGCACTAAAATACATGAAGATATCGTGCTCTGACCTGTTTTCAGACGATTTCAGTGCCAAGGGTTATTTCATACCCGACAAAGCTGACTTTCTAGGAAATTTTCCGCGTCTAAGGCGAAACTAATGTCAGATTCGTATTCAGCGCACAAAAATACATAAAGACATTATGCTCTGATCTGTTTCCAAATTATTTCATACCAAGGGTAATTTATTCCCAAAAAAGCTGATTCTCTAGGAATTTTCGTCGTCTAGGGGAAAACCCTGACGTGCTGGGGTAAAAATAAGGTCAGATTTGTATTCAGCGCTCCAAAATACATATAGATACCATACTCTGACCTCTCGCGCAATGCACTTTTTTTGTGGGCCTGTGTTATTAAACGATTAAATAAAAAGTTTTTGAATTACAAATTTGTTAAGCTTTAATTTGGAAGATTTAGAAAGTTGAAAATTCAGAAGAGTTCAGTTTTGGCTGCTTTTGTTTGTACTTTAGTGTTGATTAGTTTGAATGAAAAAATTTTCAGCTTTAAGAATTTGAACTTTTGAATTTCAACTCGAATTTCAATGACCGAGAACAATTTGTGTGAACTGGGAAATAATCGGAAAATTGCCGAGATTTTTTTCGGTGATGAAAGTGACCAACTCCGATTATTATAAATGTATTTTTGAATTCCTGTTTTAATATAATTTAAATTTTCGAAACTCGTAAGTTTAAATTGAGATTATTATTGGCCAATTAGTCGTTTATAAAGTCGAAGTTGTCAATGTCGATATTGGGCTTTACAATTCATATCTTTATTATGGGTTTAAAGTATCATGATATATTTAATACTGTTTAATTTATAATTTCTTATTAAAGATAATTTGAAAAATTTATTTAACTTAATCACAAACCGAGACTAAGGATATAAATGGTAAGGCCTAATACTAACAAGTTCGACTTTGTAAGCGACTAATTAAAAAACAATAATAATATTCGAACTTTCAAATTATTAATCAATGTATACTAAGAAAGGAATTTAAAAATATTATTAGAAATGATGATTTTTTTCTCCAAAAATGACTTGATAGATTATTGTAAATTTGGTCTTGAATTGTTTGTAGGATGCCAAACAACTGTAATCAAAAACATAATCCTATCTGCAAATAACTTTTAGTTAAAAGAGGTAGCAATCAGTTTAAATCGGTTCCACTTTTCTTTTTATAATATTATACAAAAATATTATAGGATACAATTGATAAAGGTTCAATTCAATACTATACAAATTAATGAAAATTGAAGGTACATATATTTTATATTACATGAAATTTCTCATTCCACAATCATTAATCCAAATGCCACAAATGTAGAATAGAAATTTAAGGGGGTCTTCTGGTTTCAAGGTTTGGAAAAATCGATTTTTTTACATATTTCGAATCCTAGAAATTATTAGAAACGTGTCCTGACATATCCGATTATATCATAAGTTTATCTAATGATGTTTTATTTCATCATTTATATTTAAACACTTTTTAACAAAAGTCGTGTTTTAAAAAAGGTTTGGTAAGACTTCGACTAGAAATATTTGGAATATGGGGTCATTTTTTTTAAATGTTCAGCAGGCATGTCTCTAGGTCAGGACACAAGCTTTTTAGAAAATTTGTTCATTTCAAATTTTTAAAGCCGTCAGAAGCTCAAAAAAATAGGTCGAAAAATTTTTTTTTCGTAAAAAAGTAGGCCATTTGCCGAGATTTCAAAAATTTCAAAAACGCCTGTGTCCTGACCTAGCCAATGGAATCATAATTTAAGCCATATTTCACTTTGTTTGTTTTATGCAATCTCAATAGCCGAAGCCTCACCACAAAGTCGACAGTGACATATTTGTAGTTGCGCGGTCTAGGACGCTCCAAGGTCGCAGGCGTGGAAACAATTTTTTTTAAACGTCATTTTTTTTGGATTCGAAGAATGTATCAATAAATAGCAAAAAACTGTTAACAGTTATCATGTGTCGTTTCTTTGCAGTAAATTTCCAAAAATAGGCTCGAAATCGTGGCTCGAAACCAGAAGACCTCCTTAAAAAAACTGTTATTTGATGACAAAAATTAAAATAAAGCTAGGGTAGTAAGTAATGACACCAATATTGGGCTACCCTTCAGTAGTGGTCCTCCCCCTCTAATTCTGGCTTGAGAATATTACATAAGAAAATACATATTCTATACCTGTACACAGCCTGTAAAAAACATTTTACAAATCTTGAGATGAATCACATCTAGGGAGTTATTATTACGAGTTATTATATAATCGTATAACTAATTTTAATTAAGAAAGTAAAAATTAACGACACTTTTTTGTTTATTGTTGGACTATATACAGGGTGTCCCAGGAGTATTGTCGTTCCTTGTAATGGCGGAAAAAAAAATCAAATCGAAATGTCCCAAAACATTTTTGGATCCGGTGCGTATTTTGGGTACTACAGGGTAATGAATATGTATGTAGGTGAACAGCTAATTGCAAGTGTGCAACTTCACGTTCCTTCGAGCATTAAACAAAAAGCGATAAAGAATGTGTTTGTCTGTTTAAATCGGATGGGCTCAAGTTTTGTCAAACCGTAAAATAACTTTGCAAAAAAATTAATTCTTTTATTTAAACATGTTCGAGATAATATATTGGCTCACCGAAATTCTATGCATGGAAAAAATGAAAATTTATGCTAGGTTCTCCGAAGTTTTGTGAGCGTAGCACAGATAATTCCAAATAATAGTTTCGAATTGTCTGAATTATTCTGAAAGCATAGAATTCATTTCAACTATTTCCAAATTTATCAACTTTGGGCGACATTGAACTACTACTGAATTAAGATGCACTGTTTTTTTTTGATTTTGCAGAATTCCGTATACATTTTTTAATGACTTGAAATCGATTGAATGCTTTTAAAGGTTTTTGAATTTTCTTGAAATATTTAGAATACGCGTTAAATTAATTTGAATTCCTTAGACTCTTCTGAATTCTGAAGAATTCTCTCGATATCTTATAATGTATTTGTAATGTTTTGAATTCTGTTAAAGGTCTTTAAATTCTACTGTATAATTCAGGATATAACTTGACTTATTTTTAATTTTCTAAATTCTTCTGAAGCCATGGAAATCTTTTCAACTATTTCCAAATTCATCATCTTTGGTCGACAGTGAACTGCTTTTGAATTCTTCCGAAAACATAAAATTCTTTTCAGATATTTCCAAATTCATCAACACTGGTCGCTGGCTGAACTACTGGATTATGATGCACACTAGATTTTTAATTCTACAGAATTCTGTAGAAGTCTTTGAATTCAATTGAAATCATTTAAAACTTTCTTAAATTTTCTTGAAATCTTTAGAATACACATTGCATTGTTTTAAATTTCTTTAACTCTTTTGAATTCTGTAGAATTCTTTAGATTCTATTTAGATTTTAGATTTTATTTTTTATTTTCTGCATTCTTCTCAAAATATGAAATTCTTTTTAATTATTTCCAAATTCAGCAACGTTGGTCGACGGGTGAACTGCTATTGGATTAGGATGCACACTTGTTTTGTAATTTTGCAGAATTCTGTATAAATCTTTGAATTGACTTGAAATTATTTGAATGCTTTTAAAGGTTTTTGAATTTTCGCGAAATATTTAGAATACACGTTGAATTAATTTAAATTCCTTCGAGTCTTCTGAATTATGCAGAATTCTCTCGATATCTTTGAAATCATTTATAATGTTTTAAATTCTGTTAAAGATCTTTAAATTCTCTTGGATAATTATTTTCAACTATTTCCAAATTCATCAACATCGGTCGACGGTGAATTACTTCCGGATTCTTCTGAAAACATAAAATTCTTGTCAGCTATTGCCAAATTCATGAACACTGGTCGCCGGCTCAACCACTACTAGGTTATGATGCACACGTTTTTTTTTCTGCAGAAGTTTTTAAATTCCTTTGAAATATTTTGAACCTCTTAACACTTTTTTTAATTTTCTTAAAATCTTTAAAATTCAGAATGAATTATTGTAAATTCCTTCAAGTCTTTTGAATTGTGCAGAATTCTCAAGATTTCTGAGATTCATTAACTTTGATTGACAGTGAACTACTACTGAATTAAGATGCACTCGTTTTTTTGAATCTGCAGAATTCTAAGAATTCAAGATAATTCTGCAGAATTAAAAAAAACGAGTGCATATTAATTCAGTAGTAGTTCACCGTCGACCAAAGTTGATGAATTTGGAAATAGTTTAAAAGAATTTTTTGTTTTCAGAAGAATTCAGAGAATTCAAAACATTTGATTGAATTCTACATTAATCAGGGACGGTCACTGATTATTTGCAATAATGTACGAATTGTCTACGCTCACTGAAATTATTTGTTCTACGCTCTCCAAATTTCGGAGAACCTAGCCTACAATTTCATTTTTTCCATGCATAGAATTTCGGTGAGCCAATATTTTATCTCAAACATGTTTGAATAAAAGAACTGATTTTTTGGAAATTTATTTTAAGGTTTGATAAAACTTGAGCTCATCCGATTTAAACAGACAAACACATTCGTAATCGCATTTGCTTTTTTTCTAATGCTCGAAGCAAGGTGAAGTTACCGCGATAGGATATATTAGGTATTTTCACTTCAACCACCAGCTAACTTTATGTACTTCGTTGAGTGCTGAGGGGATAACACTGGACCAAATGCATGGGACAAAACTTTATTTTTGTAATATCTTCGTAATGAATAATAATAATAATTATTTGATTATTTCATTAAACAGTTCCTAAAAAATGAAAACTATTTTTCTGTGAAAATGCCTAATTGCTTTTCGGGCTCGCTCGCACACTTGCAATTAGCTGTTTACCTACATGCAATTTCATTACCCTGTTTTTATTATTATTATTATACCATTAAGCCATTTCCCTTTCGCGGTGTAGTACCCAAAATACGCACCGGACCCAAAAATGTTTTGCGGAATTTCGCTTTGAATTTTTTTTCTATCCGCCATTACAAGGAACGACAATACACCTGGGACACCCTGTACAGGTCGCGTAATATGAACAACCAGATTGATCCAGTATTGTCTGCATGTCTTTCTGGATCTGCATACTGCATTCTAAATGTATCGTTTTAGATTTTAGAATTATATTTATAAATTAAAAACTTGAAATGCCTTTTCTCAGTCGCATATTGGATTTTCGACAATCGAACGCCGGCCGATCGAATCGAGAAACATCGATCCGACCGTAGCACGGATCGAATGTCGGTTTTGTCGACTTCCGATCGACGGGTCGATCGAGTCAAAAAAACCGATCCTACCGTAGCTTGGAACGAATATATTGGTTTTTCGACGTTCGATCGATGCACAGTGGTTGAGGAATGAATTTTCGCGGAAGGATTAAGCTGCAGGTGGCAATTGTCAACTGATGCACTTTTTTCAATTACTCAGTATAAACTTCCTAACAAACGTAAGTTTGCCGATTTAAAATTTTTTTTTATTTGAACAATATTCTATTAATAAAGCTATCTGGAAAAATGGCAAAATCGAAGTATTATATTTTCAATGGATTGAAAACAATGGAAATGGACGTACAATTGTAAAAAAATTAATTCAAAAATACTAATTGAATGTAAATAATTGGTCTTAACATTAAAATGATTACTATTAAAAATATGCATAAACAAATGCGCATGTTTCATTCTTTTTCAGAGTGAATTATTTTTTAAAGCTGAAAATCAAACGGAGTTTTAAGGCTAATGATATCTAATCGGAAATCTTTGTAAAAAATTAATATTGATTTTTTTATAAACAAATTACGTTAACAAATCTCAAGACTATCATTTTCGCTTGGAAAAACTTTACATTTAATAATAATATAACAGTATTTATGATTATAAAATTCCACAGGGATAATAATTTGTACATTTAGTTATTTTTTTTGTTAGGAACCAAATACGTTAACATTAATCACAGCCCCACAAAAAAAAATTTCTGTGCACGAGACCAGACCACCATATCCATATGTTTTTGGGGTCGCTGAGTCCTAATTCGGGGTCCGTTTTTCTCCATCAGGTCAGGGTCAAGGTCATTTCAAGGTCAAATCACGATTATTCCACTAATATGGGCCAAGATGCCGTTTCTGTATGTTTTTGAGGTCCCTGAGTCCGAATTCGAGGTCTGTTTGTCTCCATCAAGTCAGGGTCAAGGTAATTTCAAGGTTAAATCGAGGAAAAACCTGTGAACAGACACAATTACTACATCTATACGTTTCTGGGGTCTCTAAGTCGGAATCCGGGGTCCGTTTTTCTTCATCAGGTCAGGGTCAAGGTCAAATCAAGATTATTCCACAAATGTGGGCGAAGATGCCGTTTTTGTATGTTTTTGAGATCCCGGAGTCTGAATTGGAGGTCTGTTTGTCTCCATCAAGTCAGGGTCTAGGTCATTTCAAGGTTAAATCGAGGGAAAACCCTATGAACAGACACAATTACTACATCTATACGTTTTTGAGGTCGCTGAGTCAGAATACGGGGTTCGTTTTTCTCCATCATGATATAATATAATATATAATATAATTGAAAAAATTATTTTTATTCGCAATCACCGTGTTATGAGCCTGGAATGCCCCCTGAAAAGTGAGCGTTACAAAGCCTGCTGAAATATTATTAGTTCCGAACGCCGCCACACTGAAATATTAAAGAATAATCTAATTTTTCTGGGGGTATATATGTATATATATATATATAGTTAAAAGTTTGTCATAAGGACAACCGCAGGATTTCGCCTGGATCGGGTGCTAATCATAAAAATTGCACCCGCTCCCAGCGAAATCGCGGTAAAATTTCAGCGGTTACCACGTATCACGACCGTGAGATAGGTGGTTACAGTCTGCGACGAATGCAATACGATGATCCGGCAAAACTCTCGTGTACCCTGAGGACACGGAGCGACCCAAGAACGACCGCCGTCTGCATTTTCCCCGCAAGTGTCTCAGCATTTTGTTGGCACCTCCAAGAGCGCCGATGATCAAGACAATTAGCTTAACAGCATATTCCGGGTATAACCGTCGCAACTCCCTTATGAGGTCTTTATAAGTCTCTTTCTCCTTGGCTATGACGTTTTTTTCAGCTGGTACGGAAAATTCGATAACGAACATGGTTCGTTTCTCCAAGTCAAGGAGAACAATGTCAGGCTTCGAGTGCGCAACAGAAAGAATTGTCGAGAATATGAAGTTCCAGTATATGCAGCACTTTTCATTTTCGACAATTGACTCTATTTCCCTAGGAGCGTTTAACGGAGCGGTATTTGGGCTAATGCCGTAAGAGTTACAGAGATGGTAATAAATCACTCTAAGTGCCGCATTGTGCCTTTGGATGTAGGTCGTTTCCACATTAGTTGGACAACTAGATAGTATATGTCCTAGATGCTCGGGGTGTGCATGACACGCTCTGCAGCTATCATCGGGAATGTCTTGACTCAAAATGTGGCGACGGTATGCTAGAGTGGAAATGATACCGTCTTGACATGCCAAAATAAAACCCTCCGTGCCCGACTTCAATCTGGGTGATTTAAGGAAAGCAAACGTTAGCTCATACGGCATCGAATGATCCTCCACATTTCTGTGGAAGATGCCGTGCATCCTCTTGTCGAGGAGCTGTTCACGGAAGTTTTTCTCCTGTGCTTTCTTAATCAGTGTTGCCAGATTCCCACCCAGCAAAGTCGCGAATAGAGGACGCAGGAGTAGTCCAAAAAGCGCGGAAGTTTTAAAACCCCAAATAGCGCACACAAAATTTAAGGGGGTATTTCTATTTGACCGAGCTTCTTTCAGGCGTTTTTCAAAAATTCATAAAAAATACAATTGTTAATAGTTTCGAATGGAAGCTTTTATATTTTTTTAAGCAGATCTTAAACTAAAAAAAAAATACATGGTTACCAATTAAAAAATAAATAATAGGGGGCGCTGTAGCACTTCAAAAAATGTGTCCCGGAAACGACATCCTCAGTTGGCTGACATGATTCAGCTGCTCCAGGTCATCTCAAACAAAAGAATCGAGGAGATTCTTAAAATATACGAGTACGGCTATAGCCGGGACTAAAACAAATCAAAAATATTGAAAATTGACAAAATGGCGCCCATTTGAAATTTTGTTTGCGAATTTTGACTTTTTTGGGGGTAGTATTTGACTTGCCAAAAATTCAAAAATCATTATTTATTTATTTTAGTTCGGGCTATAGCCAAATATCTGCTAAATATATCCTCCAAATTTGAGCTTAATCGGTCAAGTGGTATTGACGGAATCATGTCAGCCATTTAAAAATATCGTGTTTTGAGAAAAATGCGTTTAAGGCTAGACTGTGAGTACTTAGATCATGGACCTAACACTGAAAGTTTTGACTAGAACTTGGATAAAAATGTATAAATGCTTTCGGAACATCGTATTGGGGAAGTAAAACCTGTTTGAGACGAACAATGACTCTATTATACACATTTATGACCTGCCTGCCTGACAGCTGAGGCGGCCCTCCACAGCGTGCGGCTGAGTACTCTCCGTTCTGCGCAGTTGACCCTGCTGTAGCTTTGTTAAAAAGTCCGAACCAAACAAATCCCTTTGCGTACAAATTCCACATACTACATACTATCGAAAAATAAAAAATCGATTTTTTGGTCCGGTCAAATAGAAATACCCCCTTAAGTAACGAGCCCCATTTCGTGTTTTTTATACTAAACAATTTATAAATATAATTTAAAGACGATAAAGAGGGCAGAATTTATGAAATAAAAAAGATTCGTAAATAATGTCCAGGATCATTCTCCCACCTTTCCTAACACCTTTTTAGATACTTACCCCACTCTCCCATATCTGCTTGCAAAAATCTATTCTACCTACTATTTACAGAATTCAAAATTCACTACACACGTTTGCTTGCGTTAGCCCTTGGCCTCTGCCTCTTGCCTCCGCGCCATATGTATAGAGCATAAGGATAGGGAAAAGACTATATAGTATATAGAGTATAGACATAAGGACTCTTTCCTACTTTGCGCGCGCATCTTCGTAAGCATTTGATTGGGCGCGTCTATTTGAAACGATAAAAAGGAACTTCTGCAACCTTTGAAACAGGAATAATAACCATCTATCCTCGCAAGTAAGAAAAATAAATAAAGAAAGTAGGTAAAGCTCAAAAGTATCCAATTTAATTTCATATGTAGCCAAAATGGCGATTAATCGCCGCGGTAAGATTTGAGTCGCCAAACAGTAAATCGAAGTAGCCCAATCTGGCAACCCTGTTCTTAATCCGGGCCTTCAGGAGTGAGTACTCAAGATGGATAAGATTTGATGCATTTTGCTCACCCCTGATGTTGAAGTCAAGGCCGAGTGTTTCAGCGGCCTCCTCCGCTGCTTTGTACAGAAATGCCCACTTCAAGATTCAGTATTCCGCGACCACCTTGACGGCGTGAGATGTAAAGTCGCGGAACAGAAGACTTGAGTTGCATGCTTTTCGAGGGATCTGAGCTCGTCCTTCGTCCATGGAACCACTCCAAATGAATAGAGTACTTCTGGGATGGCAAGCATGTTCGTCGCAGATACTTCGTTCCTCGCCCACAGTTCAGAAGACCATATCCGTCCGATGAGACGTTTGTATCTGCATCGGAGAGTATACTTTATGGATGTCACGTCCTGAATTCGACTCTGTGGCACGCCCAGGTATGTATAGGTCTCTCCAGCGCCAAGGTGTCGTATAGCGCTTCTGTCGACAAGTTCAGGGTCTTTGGGGATGCCATTAAGTTTTCCTTTCTTCAAATAAACCTTGGCGCATTTCTCTAACCCGAACTCCATTCCAATCTCTTGTGTGTACTCTTTGGCAATGTATAGATCTAGATGTAGTTTCTCTTTATGTGTAGCATAGATCTTAAGATCATCCATGTAAAATACATGAGTGACCTTGTGCTTTCGATTTCCAGGTTTGCCGTAGAGGTACCCTTCGGAATGGCGAATTGCGAGAGATAGTGACAATAATGTGAGGCAAAAGAGGAGAGGGCTCATGGTGTCGCGCTGAAATACACCTCTCTGAATGGTTGCACTGTTAGTGATCACACGATGTTTTCCAGATGAGATAGTAAATCTGGTTTTCCAAAGCGGCATTAATCTCTCTATGGACATCACGATGTGTGGATGAACCTTTAAGCTTTCCAACAGACAGATGATAAGTCTATGGGAGGTTGAATCGAAAGCTTTTCGGTAATCAATCCAGGCCATCGATAGGTAACGCTGATAGGATGCTGCGTCTTTACAGACACATCTATCGATGAGCAGGTTCTCCCGGCATCCTGCTACGCTTTTCTTTGAGCCACGTTGTTTATATATATATATATATAATTTTAAAAAACGAGTTAAACAACCACCGCAGGGTCCCACTGAGAGCAACTGCCATCTAAAAAAAAATGTCAATAGCCCCCAGTAGAACCGCGGTAAATCACACCTATGGCCACGTCTCACAACCGTGAGATGGGTGGTCACAGGGAACAACGAAATCGCAACGACAAGCCGGCGAAACCCTAGTGTGTCTTAAGGACACGAAGGGACCCAAGGATGACAGCTTTCTGCATCCATCTCGCAAGTGCCTTGGCATATTTTTGGCACGCGGGTATGGCTTTAAGGTTACGAACCAGTGATAGTTTCGCACCTCCGAGAGCACCTATCACAAGGACAATTACTTGCACCGAATATTTTGGGTACAGTCGTTGCAGCTCTCTTTTAAGATCTTGATACCTCTCCTTTTTCTTTCTCCTTTGCAATGATGTTGTATTCGGACGGAGCCGAGAATTCGATCACGAATATAGTTCGTTTCTGGAAGTCTTGGAGAACAATGTCAGGCCTCGTGTGCGCAACGGAGACTGCTGCCCGAAAATCGTAGTTCCAGAAAATTTGGCACTTCTCGTTTCGGATAATTGACTCTATCTCCCTTGGAGCGTTCGGCAGGGCAGGGTCGCGAATAACACCGTAAGAGCGACAAAGATGGTATGTGTTCTAGTTACTCAGCGTGTGCATGACACGCTCTGCACCTATCACTGGGAACTTCTTGACATCAAATGCGCTCACGATATGCTAAGGTGGAAATGACACCGTCCTGGCATGCGAAAATAAAACCCTCTGTACCTGAATCAAGCCCTGATGATTTGAGGAAAGCAAAAGTTTGCTCCTTCGACAATGACTGTCTTTCTACATTTCTGTGAAAGTTTCCGTGCATCTTCTTGTCGAGTAGCTGTTGGTGAAATTTTCCAACCTCTGCTTTCTTTACTTCGGCTTTTAGAAGATGGAGTAATGCACTTTCCTCACCTCTGATGTTAAAATTCAGGCCAAGGGTCTCGGCCGCTCGCTCCGTGGCTTTGTAAAGGAACGCTCCTTCGCCAATCATCTCATGGTTCCTGACCATTTTTAGGAGAGGATCTCTGCCATTCGCAACGATGTAAGCTGTACTTAGAACAATTCGGTTATGAAGACACTGGAGATTCAGAAGTCCGCGTCCGCCTTGACGGCGTGAAATGTATAGTCGCGGAACTGACGAATTGATCTGCAAGCTTTTATGCATATGCATGATCTTACGTGTGGTGATTCAAGGGCCTTAAGCTCGTTCTTCGTCCATTGAACCACCCCAAACGAGTAGAGTAGAACCGGGACGGCAAGCATGTTAGTCGCAGATACCTTGTTCCTCGCCGACAGTCCGGAAGACCAAATCTGTCGAAGAAGATGCTTGTATCTGCTTCGGAGAGACTCCTTCACTGATGTTGGGATCGCCAGTAATCTTTCCTTTCTTCAGATTAATTTTGGCGCACTTGTCCAAACCAAAGTCAATCCCAATCTCTTCTGTGTAGTTCCTGACGATATTTATAGCAGTTTAAAGTTTGCTTTTACAAGAGGTACAGATCTTCAGGTAGGGTTGCCACTCTTTCTGGAAACCTGGAAAACCGGGAAAAGTCAGGGAATTCGAGAAGTCTGGAAAAGTCAGGGAATAATGAATAATTTCTGGAAAAATAGAGAGTAATAGCATTATGTGTTATTTGCCTTTTTTATTGTTTGAAAATTATCCCCAACCGCACTGCGCATGCGTCGCGCCGAATTTCCGATTGGCTGCATAGTGCGCGCTTATTTAAAATGTTTAAAATATGCAAATCAATTGTTTTAAACAAATAATAATTAGAAAATGCATAAAAATACATTTTGCATTGCAAAATAAACATTCGCAGTCATATATATATAATAATAATAATTTGATTTCACTGCTGAAAACACAAAGAGATCAGTTTTTTTACTGAGAATCCAAAATTGAAAGGGTAGCAAAGTTTTAAAAAAACATATCTGAGTTCTTAACACTTATTTTCTATGGAAAAAAAATGAAATTAATGAATTATGAAAAAAAATTGTCTTTCTTCTATGTCCGAAGGAATAATGTGTTTTCAGCAGTGAAATCAAATAATTATTATATTTATGACTGCGAAAGTATATTTTGCAATAAAAAATGTATTTTTATGCATTTTCTAATTATTATTTGTTCAAAACAATTAATTTGCATATTTTAAACATTTTAAATAAGCGCGCGCTATGCAGCCAATCAGAAATTCGGCGCGATGCATGCGCAGTAAGGTTGGGGAGCAAGATTGGGAGCACTGTTTCAGTGTATTTCATGTATGTGTCAACGTGCTGGCGAATGTGAAACTTTTGTTCTGAATTGCCAAAAGATATGTTGTGGAAATTGTGCGCGTGTAACAGGTTAAATTTTTTGTTTGATATTCATGACATTGTGTGTAATAGCGGTAAGTAAACATCATAGTGTGCTCGATATTTCACTATAATTTTGTTTAATGATCAAACTGCTGACATATTTTAGGTTAAGTGTATCAAGTACGAATTGTCTTTTTCACATGCTATTTCGGCCTCTATCGAAAATGCTCTAAAAAAAGCTCGATCGACGCTGAATTTAATAAGATTTATAAAGTTTTAAAAAGTCTTTTGAACTTAATTTTTAGCAGAGTTAACCACTTTCTAAGACAAGCTTATTTTTAAACTCCATTTTCGTGAGTGATCGCATAATTTTGACTGGCAGTACAAATAATGTATATAGATAATGTAAGGTTGTCTTTGAACATACGATAGTTCTTAGTTGAAAATGTCAATAATTAGAATACTATTGGTAAAGCTAAAATAACTTTTTTATGTGTGTACTAGTAGTTCTTTTTGTTGGTTACAGAATTCTAGTTAGAATGAACAACAACAAGACCATCTTTAATGATACTTGGTTATTGGATCCAATTTTTTCTTGGGCTAAGAGAGTAGAAAATGATGTGTACTCGTGTTATTGTAAAGTTTGTAAAAAAAATACTTTCACTTAGTAATATGGGCAAACGTGCTTTAAGCAGTCATCAGGAGGGAAGCAAACATAAAGCAGCTGTAATGAATCAGACTGTACCTCAAAGTATCGTCAATTATTTTGAAAAAAAATTATCAGGTATTTTATACATCTAATACAATCTTTTATTATATTGTCAATGATTTGAGTAACAATCCATAATACTTCAACATTTGAAATTTGTTTACAGAACCGTCTACGAGCAGTTGCAGTGAAACTAAAAACAGTAATGATACTCAAAGCATTGTAGCATTTGATCGCAATTCATCTTTGGAAAAGAATGTGAATTCACATTCTATTAAACAAAAGGAGCTGTTGAACACAGTGAAAGAATGTAATCTTGGTAGAATACATTTTTCCAGCTTAAAGAAGAAACTGTAAAAGCTGAGATTATATGGTGCTTATATACAGTATGCACACATATATCAATTTCAGCCTCAACAAAAACTCTGAAAGTTTTAAAATTTATGTGCAATGATAGCAAAATTTTAAACTCTATAAAAATGGATCGAACAAAAATTGCTTATATCATTGTCCATGGATTGGGACCTTTTTTTCATAGAGAATTGGAGATGAATATAATTCACAGTGACGTATTTTCTGTTTCATTTGATGAATCACTGAATAAAGTATCTGATACTGAACACTTGGATTTGATGATTCGTTACTGGGATATTTATTTTATTATTATTGTTTTATTATTTATTTTGAGCCATTTCTAACAGCTTATCAAACTGAAAGTCCTATGGCTCCTTTTCAAGTTTACTATTGCATATTATGGAAAGGTTCATTAAAAAGGAAATTTTAGATTCTAAGTTACTGACAGAAATAGATGTGACGAAAAGTAGTAACACGGTTTGTGCTAAGTATGTAAATGTCGGTTATGGTACACGAGAAGCTTTACGCAAAGTAAAACTGTCGGATAAGGAAGTGCTCTTATTTAAACAAAGGTGTCTAGTTTGTATTCAAAATCTAACCGCTAAAATATTAGACAAGTCGTCGTTAAAGTACAAAATTGTTAGATGTATTACATTTTGTGATCCCTCTCTTATTGCAAAAAATGAGAAACTAAGCCTGACTAGAATTAAATCCACTTTATAAATATTTGTTGCCAAAAATAGGATTAGTGCAACTCTTGCAGAAAAAGCAGAAAGACAATTTCGAAGTATTATTTGTAAACCAGTTGCAGTAGAATTACTAAAAAGTTTTTTTAAGCAAAAAAAACGCGTAGATGAATTCTGGTGTACGCTGTTGTCGCGGTGCGATGATGTTGAATCAAATTCACTTTTTTACTGTCTTAAAATTATTTTCGTTCTCTTTCATGGAAATTCCGATATTGAACGCGGGTTTTCTGTCAATAAGGAATGTTAAGTAGAGAATCAAACATCAGATTCTCTGATAGCACAAAGGCAAATTTGGGATGCAGTTCATGATGTAGGGGGGTTAGAAAATGTTAAAATTGGAACTAAAATGATTCATGCTGTAAAAAATGCGCGATCAAAGTATGTGGAATCTCTTGAAAGAAATAGAAACAAAAGTGATGAGGAAAGGGCAAAAGCAATCGAGAAAAAAAGAAAGGCTGATATGACTAAAGAGTTAGCGGAAAAGAAAAGGAGATTAATAGAAGAGACTAACGTGGTTGACGAACAATTAAAGTATATTCAGAAAAATTTTGAAAGTGTGTTGTAAAAGATAAAATATATCGACTTATCATTAAAAATATAATGTATTGAAAATATAATATATTTTTGCGTCATGTTGAAACAAAATTGGTTTAACCTTTCAACATAAAAAAATAGTTTTATGTGTTCCTTGTTCTGCGATATAATGATATAGTTTATAACATTATAATTTTCTTTTTCAATAAAAAGAAATGTGTTTTGATAAATGTTTTATACGTTATTAACCATTTCCTTATGTACAATGTCCTAATAAGAGTCTGGAAAAATAAAATGTTGGACCTGGAAAACCGGGAAAAGTCAAGGAATTTCAAAGTCAGAAAATAGTGGCAACTCTGTCAGGTCATCCATATAGAATACATGTGTGACCTTATGCTCGCGCTGATTAGTGTCGCCACAGAGGTATCCAGAAGAATTTCGTAGTGCGAGAGATAGAGGCAGAAGTGTGATGCAAAAAAGCAAAGGGCTCATGTTATCACCTTGAAAAAGACCCCTCTGGAAAGTGACGTTGTTCGTTGTCACACGATAATTTCTAGATGAGATAGTAAATCTAGTTTTCCAAAGAGGCATCAATCTCTCTATGCATCTCACTATGTGTGGATGTACCTTCAAGCTTTCCAACAGACAATTAGCAGGTTCTCTCGACAGCCTGCTACACCTTTTTTCGAGCCACGTTGTTCGTACATCTCTCGCCATAGGTTGGACAAGTTGCCATTTTTCGGCAGGAGTATAGTGCGTCCTAACACCAGCCACTGCGGAATGGGCGTCTTCGACTTTAAATATGAGGTGAATATGCGGGCCAAATGTTGGTGTGTAAATGTAAACTTCTTCCACCAGAAGTTCTTGATACAATCTGGTCCAGCAGCGGAAAAGTTCTTCGTGTCTCTAAGTGCTTTTTTTCACCTCTTCGGCAGTGATTGGTGGACATTCCTTCTCAGATTTTATGAGGTCGAAAAACTCCTTGAAGCAGATGATATTGTCATTTTCTTCTTTCAACTCTAGTGTTTTCGGGATCTTGTACACCTCTCTCCAAAAAGTCTGTACCTCCTTGGGCTTGGGTGGATTTTTTTACAGAAACAGGGAGATCGCTGAAAAGGCGCGATGGGTCAGCGAGAAACTGTTGATTCTCCCTGATCCATCTCTCCTTCTTTTGTATTCCCCTCCTTGCGTCAGATAACAGCCGTATTTTGTCAACAATATGCTGCTTGATTGTCAGCAGCTTTGACTTGTTTACTGTGTGATTCAAGATCCTTAGTTCTTGGGCGAACTTTCGAACCCTTTCCGTGAACGGTCTACCAGATGTTATGTAGTCAATCACACATTGAACACGGGACGCATTCTGTCTTGCCCATCCAATTTTCTTGTTCAGTTGATGCAAGCGTCTTTTGGTCTTTTGATCCATCGTCGGTTTTAGCCTTCGATTTGAATCAGCCAAACCTAGGCAAAATCAGAATATGCCTATTTTTTTGTTTTGCTGCAAAGTTTTTTTTCAGCTCGCTAAAAGCAATTGTTCCTCTTATGGAGTTTAAGATGTAAAAATACAACTTTTTTTCAAGTTCAATTTTTCATAAGAAGTTATGAACCAATTTATTCAATGTTGAAGTTATTTGTTCTCCGACATTTCAAGATGGATTTAGTCAACTTTTAATATTTCAGAACCTATTCTATTGGAAATTCGAAATACAAATTGACCCTAAACTAAAGGGAGTGGCAGATACTTGGCAAACCGGGTAAAGGCACGAACATACCATAAAATCCTAAATAACTCATAACTTTTGAAATTCTATAAATTCTATAAAAGTCGCCAAGCAGGTGAATCCTTAGAGTGGACTCACAGGTTTATCACTTTTACATTGTTTTAACAAAAATTTTTAAAACATTTTAGCGAGATGAAAAATGACTACAACAAAACAAAAAAATAGGCATATTCTGATTTTGCCTAGGCTATACGAATTTCCAGTCGCCCATGAACATTTAAACAGTCGCTTTTTTTGGACCACACTAATATATATATATATATATAATTAAAAAAAAAGGGTTAAACAACCACCGCAGGGTCCCACTGAGAGCAACTGCCACCTAAAAAATGACACTGGCTTCCAGTAGAACCGCGGTAAATCACATATATGGCCACGTCTTACAACCGTGAGATGGGTGGTCACAGGGCACGATGAAATCACAACGACCGGCCGGCGAAACCCTCGTGTGTCTTGAGGACACAAAGCGATCCAAGGATAACAGCTTTCTTCATCCATCTCGCAAGTGCCTTGGCACATTTTTGGCACGCGGGTATGGCTTTAAGGTTACGAACCAGTGATAGTTTCGCACCCCCGAGAGCACCTATCACAAGGACAATTACTTTTACCGAATATTTTGGGTACAGTCGTCGCAGCTCTCTTTTGAGGTCTTGATACCTGTCCTCCTTTTCTTTCTCCTTGGCAGTGATGTTGTCTTCGGACGGAGCCGAGAATTCGATCACGAATATAGTTCGTTTCTCGAAGTCTTGGAGAACGATGTCAGGCCTCGAGTGTGCAACGGAGACTGTTGTCCGAAAATCGTAGTTCCAGAAAATTTGGCACTTCTCGTTTAGGACAATTGACTCTATCTCCCTTGGAGCGTTCGGCAGGGCATGGTCGCGACCAACACCGCAAGAGCGACAAAGATGGTAATAAAGCTCTCTTAGGGCCGCATTATTCCCATAGATATGAGTCGTTCCTGCGTGGGTCGGACACCCTGATAGTATGTGTTCTAGATACTCAGCGTATGCATGTCACGCTCTGCACCTATCACTGGCAACTTCTTGACATAAAATGCGCTCACGGTATGCTAAGGTGGAAATGACACCGTCCTGGCATGCGAAAATAAAACCCTCTGTACCTGAATTAAGCGCTGATGATCTGAGGAAAGAAAAAGTTTGCTCCTTCGACAAGGAATGTTTTTCTACATTTTTGTGAAAGTTTCCGTGCATTTTCTTGTCGAGTAGCTGTTGGTGAAATTTTTCCACCTCTGCTTTCTTCACTTCGGCTTTTAGAAGTGAAGCATCTAGATGGAGTAATGCACTTTCCTCACCTCTGATGTTAAAATTCAGGCCAAGGGTCTCGGCCGCTTGCTCCGTGGCTTTGTAAAGGAACGCTCCTTCGCCAATCATCTCGTGGTTCCTGACTATTTTTAGGAGAGGATCTCTGCCATTCGCAACGATGTAAGCTGTACTTAGAACAATTCGGTAATGAAGACACTGGAGATTCAGAAGTCCGCGTCCGCCTTGACGGCGTTAAATGTATAATCGCGGAACTGACGAATTGATATGCAAGCTTTTATGCATATGCATGATCTTACGTGTGGTGATATCAAGCATGTTAGCCGCAGATACCTTGTTCAACGCCGACAGATTGGAAGACCAAATCTGGCGAAGAAGATGCTTGTATCTGCTTCGGAGAGACTCCTTCACTGATATTACGTCCTGAATGCGGCTTTGAGTCACGCCCAGGTATGTATAGGTCTGTCCAGTATTAAGATATCTAATAACACTTATATCCACAAGCTCAGGGTCCTTGGGAACGCCAGTAATCTTTCCTTTCTTCAGATTAATTTTGGCACACTTGTCCAAACTATAGTCCATCCCAATCTCTCCTGTGTAATTCTTGAAGATATTTATAGCAGTTTGAAGCTTCCTTTTACCAGAGGCATATATCTTCAGGTCATCCATATAAAATACATGAGTGACTTCTGCTCGCGCTGATTAGTGTCGCCATAGAGGTATCCAGAAGAATTTCGTAGTGCGAGAGATAGAGGCAGAAGTGTGATGCAAAAAAGCAAAGGGCTCATATATAT
>CAKNYM010044987.1:0-11741 GCA_932195095.1 Andricus curvator | reverse complement strand
ATATATATATATATATATATATATATATTTATATATATTCCTTTGGAATAGAACTGGAGGGCCTATGACAAAGCCACCGAACGCCTCCTCGGGTTGCGGATAGAGGGTCCCTGTACCAAGGGTTTCTGCTGCATATGGGTACAATAATTAATAAGCAGTCGCGGACAATCGTCCAGGGATGGTCCCGAAGGAATAACCCCTAAACGAAGGCGTAACAACCGTGCCGAAAGTCGAATGGCGCCTGGTTAAGGTGTCTTAAACGGTGACTCTGGGATATCAGAGTACCAGCCTTATCCGGGATATCAGAGTACCAGCCTTATCCTTGCACGCGGGGCTCTACAAGGATGGACGAACCCTTTCCCTGGCTGCTCGTGGGAACAACAATGAAAACACCAAAATGTTGTAGATGCGGTTCAAAACGATCGAACGCGTAGAGCACCCGACAATGGGTCAGCAAACAATGCCGAAACACGACGACGAACCGGCGAAACGCCCACATTGACTGGACGGATCAACTCAGGGATGACGTGCTAGACTGCTACGATGACAGCATTATCCCTGTTCGCGGAGGGTTTATGGCGCGTATGCACACTCTGTGGTGCCAGAAACACCGAGAGCTTCAGCCCGTTTCGCATCAGTCTTTGCTAAATCAAGACGGCAACCTCCGGAAAAATGGATATGTACGCGGAGCGCTTCCCCAACCGCTGCTTGATCAAACATGAGGAAGCGACATTAAGACCAACCGCAGAAAGCAGGCACCTTCTGAGAGATGATCGCAATTTCAGTACAAGGAGGTACATTAACATGCAAGTCCCTCCTAAGCCCCAAGACCTGCCTGAAATGGATGCCTCCCTTCGTAGAGATATCTCGCAAGTCTCCGACCTCTGGACCATCAATTGCTCAGTTTATGGTGCTGCGAGAGCTTTGGCTGATTCAAATCGAAGGCTAAAACCGACGATGGATCAAAAGACCAAAAGACGCTTGCATCAACTGAACAAGAAGATTGGATGGGCAAGATAAAATGCGTCCCGTGTTCAATGTGTGATTGACTACATAACATCTTGAATCAGACACTAAACAAGTCATAGCTGCTGACAATCAAGCAGCATATTGTTGACAAAATACGGCTGTTATCTGACGCAAGGAGGAGAATACAGAAGAAGGAGAGATGGATCAGGGAGAATCAACAGTTTCTCGCTGAGCCATCGCGCCTTTCCAGCGATCTCCCTGTTTCTGTAAAAAATCCACCCAAGCCCAAGTAGGTAGAGACTTTTTGGAGAGAGGTGTACATGATCCCGAGAACACTAGAGTTGAAAGAAGAAAATGACAATATCATCCGCTTCAAGGAGTTTTGCGACAACCTCATAATATCGGAGGAGGAATGTCCACTAATCATTGCCGAAGAGGTGAAAAAAGCACTTAGAGGCACGAAGAACTTTTCCACTGCTGGACCAGATTGTATCAAGAACTTCTGGTGGAAGAAGTTTACTTTTACACACCAACATTTGTTCCGCATATTCAACTCATATTTAAAGTCGGGGACGCCCATTCTGCAGTGGCTGGTGTTAGGACGCACTATACTCATGCCGAAAAAAGGCAACTTGTACAATCCGGAGAATTACAGGCCAATAACTTGTTTGAACACACTGTATAAGATCTTTACAGCTGTCCTAAACAATAGGATTGTTCGACGAATTCAGCCTGTATGGCGAGAGATGTACGAACAACGTGGCTCGAAAAAAGGTGTAGCAGCCTGTCGAGAGAACCTGCTAATTGACAGGTGTGTCTGTAAAGACGCTGGAGCCCGTCAGCGCGTCCTGTGAATGGCCTGGATTGACTACCGGCAAGCTTTCGATTCAACCTCTCATAGACTTATCATCTGTCTGTTGGAAAGCTTGAAGGTTCATCCACACATAGTGAGATGCATAGAGAGATTGTTGCCTCTTTGGAAAACTAGATTTACTATCTCATCTAGAAATTATCGTCTGACAACGAACAACGTCACCTTCCAGAGGGGCTTCTTTCAAGGTGAAACCATGAGCCCTTTGCTTTTTTGCGTCATACTTCTGCCTCTATCTCTCGCACTACGGAATTCTCCTGGATACCTCTGTGGCGACACTAATCAGCGCGAGCATAAGGTCACACATGTATTCTATATGGATGACGTGAAGATCTATGCCTCTGGTAAAAGCAAACTTGAAACTGCTATAAATATCTTCAAGAACTACACAGGAGAGATTGGGATGGACTTTGGTTTGGACAAGTGTGCCAAAATTAATTTGAAGAAAGGAAAGATTACTGGCGTTCCCAAGGACCGTGAGCTTGTGGATATAAGTGTTATTAGACATCTTAATACTGGACAGACCTATACATACCTGGGCGTGCCTCAAAGCCGCATTCAGGACGTAACATTAGTGAAGGAGTCTCTCCGAAGCAGATACAAGCATCTTCTTCGACAGATTTGGTCTTCCAATCTGTCGGCGTTGAATAAGGTATCTGCGACTAATATGCTTGCCGTGCCGGTTCTACTCTACTCGTTTGGGGTGGTTCAATGGACGAAGAACGAGCTTAAGGCCCTTGATATCACCACACGTAAGATCATGCACATGCATAAAAGCTTGCATATCAATTCGTCAGTTCCGCGATTATACATTTCACGCCGTCAAGGCGGACGCGGACTTCTGAATCTCCAGTGTCTTCATAACCCAATTGTTCTAAGTACAGCTTACATCGTTGCGAATGGCAGAGATCCTCTCCTAAAGATGGTCAGGAACCACGAGATGATTGGCGAAGGAGCTTTCTTTTACAAAGCCGCGGAGCAAGCGGCCGAGACCCTTGGCCTGAATTCTAACATCAGAGGTGAGGAAAGTGCATTACTCCATCTAGATGCTTCACTTCTAAAAGCCGAAGTAAAGAAAGCAGAGGTTGGAAAATTTCACCAACAGCTACTCGACAAGGAAATGCACGGAAACTTTCACAGAAATGTATAAAAACAGTCCTTGTCGAAGGAGCAAACTTTTGCTTTCCTCAAATCATCAGGACTTAATTCAGGTACAGAGGGTTTTATTTTCGCATGCCAGGACGATGTCATTTCTACCTTAGCATACCGTGGCCGCATTTTATGTCAAGAAGTTCCCAGTGATAGGTGCAGAGTGTGTCATGCACACGCTGAGTACCTAGAACACATACTATCAGGGTGTCCGACCCACGCAGGAACTACGTATATCTATAGACATAATGTGGCCCTAAGAGTGCTTTATTACCATCTCTGTCGCTCTTAAGGTGTTGGTCGCGACCCTTCCCTGCCAAACGTACCAAGGGAGATAGAGTCAATTGTCCGAAACGAGAAGTGCCACATTTTCTGGAACTACGATTTTCGGGCAGCAGTCTCCGTTGCGCACTCGAGGCCTGGCATTGCTCTCCAAGACTTCGAGAAACGAACTATATTCGTGATCGAATTCTCGGCTCCGTCCGAATACTACATCACTGCAAAGGAGAAAGAAAAAGAGGAGAGGTATCAAGACCTTAAAAGAGAGCTGCAACGACTGCACCCAAAATATTCGGTGCAAGTAATTGTCCTTGTGATGGGTGCTCTCGTAGGTGCGAAACTATAACTGGTTCGTAACCTTAAAGCCATACCCGCATGCCGAAAATATGCCAAGGCACTTGCGAGATGGATGCAGAAAGCTGTCATCCTTGGGTCGCTTCGTATCCTCAAAACACACGAGGGTTTCGCCGGCCTGTCGTGATTTCGTCGTTGCCTATGACCACCCATCTCACGGTTGTGAGACGTGGCTGTGGGTGTGATTTACTGCGGTGCTACTGGGGGCTATTGACATTTTTTGGGTGGCAGTTGCTCTTAGTGGGACCCTGCGTTGGTGGTTTAACTTTTTTTTTAATTATATATATATGTATGTATTGTGCAAAAGTATACAAAATTGCTTAATCATTAACCAATATTAGCTTTTATGGTAGTCAGAATTACCCTTTTAGTCAGGGCAGGTATATAGTCGAACTTATAAGCCGCTCGTCTTGGAATCATAAAAATTTCACTCAATATATAAATATATGTCTTCAAGACATAGAAACTTGTCTCCAAGACATAGATTGAAGGCTGGCTCCGTCTCAAAAATGAGACATGCTGAATTCGAACTTTTCGACTTCAGCATGTCTTGATTGGGAGCAATTCAAGTCGAAACCAAGTCGAAGAATTTTTACTTGGGGTGTGTACTAAAATTTACCTGCTGGTTAAACATTAAGGGCCCTGAACATTTCAAGGTACGTCACCACCAGGAGGTGTAGCTAAGATATGTTTCTGCT
This sequence comes from Andricus curvator, assembly GCA_932195095.1. Classification (NCBI taxonomy): domain Eukaryota; kingdom Metazoa; phylum Arthropoda; class Insecta; order Hymenoptera; family Cynipidae; genus Andricus; species Andricus curvator. The sequence continues at coordinate 7,421 of CAKNYM010044987.1, read as the reverse complement.
ACTTGCGCGTTCGAAAATGGAAACTCGGTCCGTCCCTATCTGACGAGTCCTGTTGTACTGTAACCAGTACAGGAGAGCTATAATGTTCATAACCGTAAAAGTCAATTTTTTTACTTCTTAGAAAATAAAGTACCAACATATTTTTGACATTTTTTCCCTAGATATGGTCAAATTTTTCTTACGTTCATGTGTAGAGTGCAGTATGAATATATTTCATATGTGATTTAAAAAATGTCTAACATAATTGTAACATTACAGGTATAACTGAAAAATGTTGAAATTGCTCAAATTTAAATTAACCCTTTCAGTTTCAGAATTTGATGACGTGTAGATCCAGCCTGACAGGAATGGCTCGTTCTACACAATCTCGAAAATGTTTTGGTGACGTATCCAGAGAAAATTCCTTACCAAGAAGTTTTTCTCCTACACTTTTCTCCATTGTGAAAGATGTCTCGGTACGATAAAATTTTTGGAATAATCAGTCAAATTACTTGTCATTGCAGAAGCAAGTGACAAATCTTTTTAAATTTTCAGTTTCGTTTTTATTCAAATCCAGCTCGAAAGCCAGGATTTTTTAGTCAGTTTGTGGAGAATATTAAACAGGACATGCAGAAGAATAAAGAGATGAAGGAATCGCTCAAAAAATTTCGCGAAGAAGCAGAAAAACTCGAACAATCTGAGGCTTTACGATCCGCGAGGCAGAAATTCCAAACAGTCGAGTCCGAAGCTAGCAAGGGATCTGAAGTTTTAAAGGAAAAGTTAGGCACTATCAAAGAAAAAGTATTTATTCCTATATTTTCATACAGTAAGAAATTAATTAACAAGTTTTTAAGATTAGTTTTTAATACCAGAAATGAATTATGAGCGCCCATTCATTACGTAAGGGTCATTTTTTGAATTATTGACACTCAGCCTCATTTAAGTCTTTTTCTATAATGAGTGTTTGTAATTTCAACCCGAGCATACATTTTTGCTGACTCGCTCTCCCCCGACACAAAAAAGTCTGACATCATTAATGAACGCTCCCTTGTATCAGTAATAATAAGAAAATATTTCAAATTGTAGATCGGTTCGAGGTTTTTCAAAACCTGAAAATTCACAAGTATTTGGCTTTTTGATACTTTCGTGTAGCTTGAATGTCTTAAGTGTTTTCCGCGGTCGAATGGCATGTAATAACATAAAATCGAAATGACCAAATTAATCATACAATTAACTACAAAGTATTATGATTGTCAAAAAGGGATCTAAGTGATTTTAAAAATGTACCCTGATATTAAAGATTAAAATATAACTTACGATAAAAATTGGGTAAGCCGAAGCAAAAAGTTGAAAATAATTTCAACCACATGAAAAGACAATAATTTTATAAATTAAAAAATACAATGAATCAGAATATCCTCCAGCAAAGAAAAATACTAGCTAAATCATGACATGTAACTCATTGTCGAAAAAGAATATGAATATCATGAAAACAAACAAAAAAATTCGATAAACGTCCCTCGGAAAAGAGATTAAAATAAGGTTAAAAAGTTGCGTATGATTTTAATTTTTCTATAATAGTTTTTGAATCATGAGTCTTAAGTCAAAAAGATACAGAGGGAAATTATTCAGTAATAAAGACTACGGAAAACTATGGTTAATTTCATGAAACATTCAGTAAACGCAATATATAAGACTATTAGCCTTAATTGAAGATGTCTATGTGATTATTAATTCAAATTTACGCTAAATAACTTTTTGTTATTACGCTCGAAATCGTGATTGTAGTTAGACGCCTTTGTGACAAACGGCTTCAGTTGTACATATTTTTCCTTACATGGTTCAAGAAGCTGAAGTCGGTTAAAGTTGGAACAAATAATTTTATATATATATATATATATATATATATTTATATATATATATATATATATAGGGATCCAACATTGATTCTGGAGAGCCCGTTTATAGGGTTCCAACATTCATCCTGGAGAGCCCGTTTATAGGGATCCAACATTTATACTGGAGAGCCCATTTATAGGGATCCATCTTTCTTACAAACGCTAGTTCCAATACCAACGACTGAGACCAACGATTCAAAATATTAACTTTATTCACATTAAACGGCGAGAGCATACACAATTTCACACACGCACACGTACATACACATATGCCAAAAAAGGTCAAAAATTAAAAATGTGTTCATCACAGTCATCTTTCGTGTACGCGGGATGGCCACAGAAGGCGATTTTAGCCGCTATCATTGTTCACGCACAGAAAACTCCGGTCGATGTGGCACGTGTTCCGCAATACTGCCTTCTGAAATCAATGTAGGGAATTTCGAGCTCCCAGCTCTTCCAAGATTTGTGCGCACCTCGCATGAACTTTCCCAGTGGAGGAGATCACGACCGGGTGGATAGTGACCTTGTTCACCCTCCACACAGTCAGGATCTCCTGCTTCAGCTCCGAATATTTCAGGATCTTCTCAGTATATCGGAGCCTAATGTTATTATTAAGGTAGGGTTACCATCTGGGTCGGGTGAAAAACCAGGACGGTCAAAAATTTTCAAGCGATCCCTAAAAAGAAAAAAAAAAAGGTCATCAAGAGAAAAATGTACCAGATATCCTTGACAAAAGTATGGGAAATGGTATATATAATGTAATATTATTGTAATTATTGTTATTTAATAATTTAATTATCTATTTAATAATATAACTATAATTTTTTATTATTGAACTTATAAGTTATTGTATTTATAAATAAATACATGTACACCGAAGCACTCTGCAGGTTTACAAAGTACTCAATCGCCAATATTTAGCTTTGCTACCGATATTGTAACACGCATACTATCACGCTTGTTTATGCCGCCACAATTCACATACTAAGTATGCCCGCGCATTTCTATAAAGTCGCGTTCAGTATTATGCTGAAGCATACAACTGCGATTGTAGAAAAATAAAAATATAAAATATTTGCTGTCAAAAATCTTGGTTTCGTAAAAAACCAGGACATTTTGCCTATTTTCAAGAAAAAAACCAGGACATCAGGACAGACCTCGAAAAAAGAGGACATGTCTGGAAAAACCAGGACGGATGGTAACCCTAATTAAGGGGAACGCTTATGTCTATTATTCTCACGTGTTGAGCACGTTTATCTAACAAGAGGACATCTGGACGATTGTGTCGGGACTAGGTGGTCAGTCAGAATAGTGATCCCAGCCACATCATTATGTCTGCGCGTGTATTCTTGCGAGGCAAGCATCGTACAGCCATCAGTGACGTGTTCGATGTTCTCATTGCGATATCCACCAAGGGGCATCTGTTAATAACTGCCGCCACACTAGAATGTGTTTTTGGTAATTCCTTGTTTTGATTACCCTGTCCTGGATGGCAATGACAAATCCTTCCGTCTCCGGAAAGAGTTTTCCCCGCCTTAATGAGAGGTTTGAAGCATCACTATCCACGCAAGGAAGATCTAATGTTTGGGGGTGTTGCTTGTGCAGCTGTTTACCTCGCCATTGACAAGGGTAAGGCCTGAGGGTCGAAATTCAAATCGACGTTGCGTGAGCATAATTGGAAAGATTATCGAATTTCATTCGACAAGTGTCGCGGCTTTTTTGTAAGTGTTGCCCGGTTTTGAAAATAATAATTTTTGAAAATTGCGGCTGCCGTCACTGATTCACTAGTGTCAGTCACCACGCCTCAAACCGAGCGGCAGTGGCCTGGTGGTAGTGTTTCTGCTTGCGACTCCGCTGCTGTGGGGTTCGAATCTTTTCGCTAGAAATTTTTTTTACATAATTAAAAAATCCTAATTACATTAATCAGAATATTATCGCTATAACCTGTAATTTAAACAAAAATTAAATCATATCAAAATATTTCCGTCAAGACAAACGTAAATAACTGATATTATATACTATCTTATAATATATGAAATACATCATCTGTTTTTAGCAGCAGAATTATCGTCACTTTCCATGATTTTGTCGCTTCGAAACCACCGACTTTTCACCAAGAACAACCATGGAATGAATGAGTTTCCGTGGTTCCGGTTTTTCCCGAAACCACGAGAAAAAAGTATATTTATTAATAATTTATTAATAATTAACCATTATTAATTTATTAATAATTAACGATGATTAATTTATTAATAATTAACCATTATTAATTTATTAATAATTAACCATTATTAATTTATTAATAATTATTAATTGATTGATAGTGTATTTATTTAAAAAATTATTCGGATTTTTTAATTATGTGAAGAAAATGTCTAGCTGAAAGATTCGAACCCCACAGCAGCGTAGTCGCAAGCAGAAACGCTACCACCAGGCCAACGCCGCTCGACGAGAGGCGTGCCGCGTGACTGACACTAGTGATTGAGTGACGGCAACCGCAATTTTCGCAAATTCATATTTTCAAAACCGGGCCCCATTTACAAGAAAGCCGTGACACGTGTCGAATGAAATTCGATAATCTTTCGAATTATGCTCACTTGACCCCGATTTGAATTTCGACCCTTAGGCCTACTGAGCAGCTAGCTGTTCAGCGTTGAGATGTCCGATGTTCTGGAAATCAAAAGCTGCCAGTTGTAAGGGGGTATACAGGTCAATTCTACAAATGTATTCGCAGAGTGAGATGTTATTTCTGTTTTGGAAATAATCGCGCAATTGAACCGCCGGATCGTAGAAGGGCATATAAAGTTTGATCGCTGGTGGCGGGAAGGCCCCTCGGCATTTTTAAAAACATTTAAGAATTTTAATTTTTCAAACATATATATATATATATATACAGAGCCCCGCAAAAAGAAAGTAGGTTGTTCGACGGACAAGAGTAGTCACATCCTATGGATTTTGGGTCGCTGAATCCGAATCCAAGGTCAGAATTCCGACATCACCTTCAGATTTTTTTCTAACCTCGAAAAACACCGTTTTTTGGCTATTTTTGCATTCAAAAAGATGTAAAAAAACCCGTGTTTTTTTTTAAATTTCGATCACAAATTCGGGTTCAGCGGTGAAAAATACATAGAAATGGTCTTTTTTGGTCCGCTGGGCCCAATACTTTGCGGTGGGTCGCCGGCTCAGAGAACAATACCGTAAAACCTTGCCGAAAAAAATGGGATGTTTCGCCAAACCAGAGTAGTCACATCCTGTGGATTTCGTGTCGCTGAATCCGAATCCGAACTCAGAATTCCAAAATTAGCTGTTGTGCACTTCCTAACCTCAAAAAATTTGTTTTCGTGCTGTTTTTTTGATGATAGAAAACATGTTATCGAATAATACAAGCTTGTTCAGAAATTCTGACAGAGAATAAACATTTAGCGGTTCGAAGTACATAGAAAATGTCTATTTCCGTCCGCTTGACTAAATTTTTTGTGGGGGGGGGGGGGGGTTTTAAAAGAGGCGTTTTTTTTTTCGGTGATACTATTTCTATGGAGAGACAAAGAAACATCGACCATCACCAGGTATACATTCGAGTGCCCTGGGTAAACGGATTCCCACCTTGAAATACCTGCATTTTCGGTGTTTTTAGAGGTTATGAAGAAAATGCGTCGTAATTTGGTAATTCGATGCCTGGATATAAATGCAAAAGCTTACAAAATATGAAAGACGATTTGTCTGGTCTACCCAAACTTTTTCTTTCGTCAAAGTAGTGAGGTCTCTGTACAATCCCCCCCCCCCCCCACACAAAAAATTTAGTCAAGCGGACGGAAATAGACAATTTCTATGTACTTCCAACCGCTAAATGTTTATTCTATGTCAGAATTTCTGAACAAGCTTGTATAAAATTCGATAACATGTTTTCTATCACCAAAAAATCAACACGAAAACAAATTTTTGGAGGTTAGGAAGTACACAACAGCTAATTTTGGAATTCTGAGTTCGGATTCGGATTCAGCGACACGAAATCCACAGGATGTGCCTACTCTGGTTTGGCGAAACATCAAATTTTTTTCGGCAAGGTTTTACGGTATTGTTCTCTGTGCCGCCCCTCCCCCACCGCAAAGTATTGGGCCCAGCGGACCAAAAAAGACCATTTATATGTATTTTTCACCGCTGAATCCGAATTTGTGATCGAAATTAAAAAAAAACGGGTTTTTTTTACATCTTTTTGAATGCAAAAATAGCCAAAAAACGATATTTTTTTAGGTTAAAAAAAATCTGAGGGTGGTGGCGGAATTCTGACCTTGGATTCGGATTCAGTGACCCAAAATCCATAGGATGTGACTACTCTTGTCCATCGGACAACCTACTATTTTTTTTGTGGGGCTGTGTTATTATTCGAAATTTAAATGCGCATCTTTTTTTCCTCTTAAAAAAAGTTGTAGCTCTGTGCATTCTTGTAATAATTTCAAAAAACACGAATTTTGAAAATTGAAAAAATTCGGTTTTTTCTCACTTCAACTCGCTCTAATTCACAGAATATTAAAGATTTTTACAAATTTATTCTCTCGAGCAACGCCGCGAGCACATTACTCAGAGGCGCCTTTTAGTTGGATAGGCACGGCCGTCTACGAAAATTGGAAAATTGTATTTTTCAACATCAATTACTGTGTTTTTTTATAATAATATAAGAAATTATTTATATTATACAAAGCCTTTTGCCCTAAACAGAGAAATAGAAAATTTTGACAAATTTGCACATACAAATCTTCAGAATAGAATCGTACATCGTATGGATAAGAGCTTAGGCTCAAAAAGTGCATTTAAGTCTAGTGGAAACTGTAAATAAAATATTCGAAAAACAAAGCGGAACAAGGTATTAAATTTGGTTAAACAATAAAACTACCTTCTATATCTTATATTCTTATTTAGAAGAAAAATCGATGAAATCATTCAATTAACTAAGGAAATTTTCAATGAAATTATTCTGCTTTTTTATATAATATTATGAGTTAATGTTACTAAATTTAAATTCAATTGTTTAGGGTGAAGAGTATACATCAACTAGCCTAAAACTTGTAAAATCAAGATCTTTCGAGCCTGTTCTATCCTGCTGTACATCGCAGAAGTGTTATGAGAAAATAGGAATCACAGAGCAAGAAAATTTTCATTCTGATTTTTGGGGACTGGGTGAATACCATAAACAAAATATTTTATTAGGTAGCTTAATGAAATGCGATCATTACTGTTTCGCAAAAAGTTCTTCAGTGATTTATTATGCGTAGGATTTAAAAGGCTAAAGATTGTGCAATTGAAGATTATAAATAAAGAGGGTCTAGATGATAAAAGAGGGAAACATAATAATCGAATTGAGAAATTAACGAAGGACATGAAGGAATTAATTCGAATACATTGCGAAAGTATTCCACATCGTGAATCACACTATAAGAGAGAATCGACTTCCTTAAATTATTTAAAAAATCTGGAAATAGACTTGAAGATTTGTATGTGCAAAGGACCCCGCACCAAATGTACAGAAAAAAGCCTTATGATAAAAAA
>CAKNYM010044986.1:18474-42584 GCA_932195095.1 Andricus curvator | reverse complement strand
TATCGAAAACATTTCAAGTGAAATTTTGTTTAAGGCAATAGGACAAATTAATTTTTGGTGTGAGGAGTACTATCTAATAGGACTACAATTGGGCCAATTTTTAGCCCGAGCGGACAACTTTCATTTTCGAGGTGGGTACACTTCAGAAATTATGCCCCATATGCTTCGTTTATGTCCTGATATATAATTAATAGGTTACGTTATGAATTAAATACATTACTCGAGGTACAGCTAGAGAGATTGTGCAATTTTTTATAATTTTTTTTGGTATATTAAAGCAGTGAGATGGTAGGAAACCGGTATTAGTTATCGATATAATAGCTTATGTGACATGATCCTAAAAACTTGATTCGAAAGGAGAAGGACAGCTCGTGTTATCTGGAAAATCTCTGATACTGGAGACATTTAATTAACAACGTTTGATAAATTTTTACTGGATATTCTTAATTGCCAGTTCTTTTGATATGCATGAGAGGAGATAAGATTGCTGGGGTAGGAAAGATTGGTCATGCTTTGCTTCAGTGAATCGTTTATTATTTTGAATAGTCATTCATTCAGTTATTTGCAGTGACTTGGGTTCTGTTTTACTTGTAAATTAAGATATAAAATATCTTGTAGAGAGGATAAATACATTTTATTCACATCTGACGTCACTTTTCAGTCCCTAGGGAATAAAGAGACTTTTTACTCCCTAGGGACTGAAAAGTGACGTCGGATGTGAATAAAATATCGCATGCGCCAAGGAGGAGACACACTTTTTCCCCTAGATGCATAATATACTATACTTAGTTTGCATCTTAGAAGGATGGACTTTTTTACAATTAAAATTTCCAAATATATGAAAGAGATAGTGATAATTATAGGGTTCGGTCTTTCCCTTATTCCCCGGCGTTCACCCTTTATTAAATTACTCTTTTTCCCCTATTCTTGCAAAACTTCGACTTTTTCCTCTTTTCTCTTTAAATATATGATATTTGAAAATACACTCAACTCCCGATATAAGAACTTCCGGTTTACGATAGTCCTAGAACTGATGGCCTGCGCAGTTTCGTAATAAGAGGAGCTGCGGGGCCGAAAGGGAGGCAATGCTCAGTCATACGTGACAAACAGCATAAGGGCTCTCAGCGTGTTAGCTGCATCAGGTTGCGTCATGCGTCCAAAACCAACATAAATGATTCATAAGGCCCTGCCTGTTTATGTATGGATTCCTCCGATTAAGGATCAAGGCCACTGCGAGGAATACCCGAAACCGTTCTTATATCGGGAGTTGAGTGTACAATAATTGTTCGTTTAACATCTACAAAATTATTATATTTAAAACTATAATATGCTACCGTGAGTATTGAACGTTTTTTTGTTTAACTTATAGAATCATATATCTATTATAATTAATTTAACTTTTTAAAATTTGAATAATTTTAAACTTTCAAACAAAATTAAAATTAATTTTTGTTTTGTTAGGAATAATGAAAGGCAAACTTGATTTAATATTAATTAAAACTAAAGGAATTTGTTTTAATGGTATAATAATAATAATAATAAACAAAAAGGTCACTGCCTTTTTCCCAAGAGTCCTGAACTGAAGAAATAATTTTATTTTTTTATTGAGTTACGTAGGTAGTTTTCTTTTGTATAAAGAGATGCAGGTGGAAAAAATTAATCGCAATATTATTATACAGTTTTTACATTTTTACATTAGACAATTAGACTATCTTGAAAATGTTTCAAATCGAATAATATAAAATACAAATTTTCATAATTAGACAATTTCAAATTTAAACCTTTGAAATTGAACAATTTCTAAGTTAACAATTGTAAATATAAGTCTTCAAATATGAATAATTTTCTACTGAGGATTTTAAAAATGTATGACCACTTAAAATTTACCAATATTTGACTGTAGAAGAAAAGCTAGATGATTCTCAAACGGAACATTAAAAAATTTATGATTTCAAATTGTAATCGTAATTTAAACTAATTTCCAATTATATGCATATATGAATGAACATAATATATTCCGCAAAATTAAAAAATAATTTGAAACGATTTAATTTCACGATCCTAATTTATAAATGGTTACATTTTGTAATTAATTGAAATGGAAAAAGTTATAACATCTAATTAATGTAAAGATTAATCAAAATATAAAGAAGAACTTCTTTCTTTTTCTTATAGGAAAAAACCTAAACTTTTTTTGAGACCAAAATAAAAATAGAATTTTTTTATTTTTTTATTTAAAAATTAAAAAATCTTCAACCAAATAATCGAATTTTCAACAAAAAAATTAAACTTCAACCAAAAACAGTTGCATTTTTAACCAAAGAGTTGAATTTCCAACCAAGAAAGATGGATTTTTAACCAAAAACTTTTCTACCAAAAAATATGGATTTTCTAACACAAAAGACGAATGAAAAAAACGGTTGAATTTTCAGGCAAAAAAGAGGACTTTTTAACAGAATAGTTGAATTATTAACGAAATAGTTGAATTTTTACCGTAGAAGGATGAATTTTCAATCTAGGTTCGAATTTTCCAACAAAAAGATGAATTTTTCACATACAAAAATGCAAACAAAATAGTTTCATTTTCAACCAAAAATATGAGTTTTCTACCAAAATGATGAATCATCAACCAAAAAAATGATTTTTTAACGAAATTCCACATTCAACTAATTAGTTTAATTTTCAAACAAAAAAAGATTTTTATTTTTAAAAAACAGTTGAGTTCCTGCAAAAAGACGAAATTTTAACAAAATAGTAGATTTTTTAACCAAAAACGATTTTATAGTTAAGAAAAAAAGAAAATGTCAACCCACTTGTTGAATTTTCAACGCAAAAAGACGAATTTTCAACAAAATAGGTACATTTTCAAACAAAGAAATGAATTTTCAACTAAAATAATGAATCTTTAACCAAAAAAAAAAAGAATTCTCTTGAAAAAATGTAATAGTTGAAACCAACCAAAAAAGACGAATTTTCAGCAAAATAGTTGAATCATCAACCAAAAGCAACTAATTTTTAACCATACAGTTGCATTTTTAACCACAGAAGATCAAATTTTTACCGAAAGAGACACATTTTTAACCCGAAAATATGAATTTTCAACCAAAAAGTTAATTTTCAACGTAATAGTTGAATTTTCTAGAAATATAATAGAATTACCAATCCAAAAATACGTATTTTCAATAAAAAAGTTGAAATTTTAAGCCAAAAATATGAATTTTCAACAAAAAACTTAATTTTTAACCAAAATTAGAATATTTAAATTACCAATTCTAGAAATTGATTTTTAACAACAAAAAATCAAATTTTCAACGAAAGAGATAAATCTTCAACTAAAAAACGTATTTTTAACAAAGTAGTAGAACCTTTAACCAACTAGTTAGATTTTCGACAAAAGAATATGAAATTGCAACAAAAAATGTAATAGTTGAATTTTTAACTAAAAACGATAAATTTTCAGCCAAACATGGAATGGTTAAATTTTCAGTTAAGAAAAGTAATTTAAAAAAAAACGAATTTACAAACAAAGAAAAAGATAAAGCTTCAGTTAATAAAATGATTTTTAACAACGTAGTTCAACTTTTGACTAAAAAAGATGATTTTAACAAAATAGTGAATTTTCAACAAAATAGAAGTAGAATTTTTAACTAAAAGAATTGAATTCTGAACCAAAAATATAATAGTAGGCTTTTCAATAAAAAATAATTAATTTTGAACAAAAAATAGTTGGATTTTCTTATTAGGTTCTATTAACTTAGTTTGTATTTAAGCGAAAAAACGAGAAAAATTGGAAGTTTCTTAAAAACAGGAGCGAAAGGAGGGAATTTATTAAAAAAGGGAAAAAGAGAGGAATAGGGGAAAGAGACATATAGAATTTTATAAATTTCAACTTCACTTTATCGAAAATTCCCTGACTCTTTTAGGGTTTCCCTGACTTTCCCTAACCAGTTTTAAATTTCCTGACTTTCCCTGACTTTCCAGGATTCCTTGACCTGTAGCAACCCTGCAAACAAAATAAAAAAGTTGCGTCGAGTAGACCAGGGCAATATTGTCCCAACAAACAAATTATGGTAAAAAATATTGCGATGTTTACTTTTTTTAAAGAGATTTTAAAGATTACCCTTGGGGTAAAATTAAAATTCAGATCCCGTTCTTCACAGCTATTTTATATTCTATTTACAATACTTAAATATAAGTCCTTCAGATTTAAATTTAACTGAAATATAATGACAAATATTGGATAAAGTAACAATACCAGAAATGTTTAAATGTTATAAAAACAATTAAAGCAATTTAATACGCTTATAATATTATCAATCAATAACGTTGATTTGGGAAAAAGTGTTCATACAACTTCAATCGTGCGGATACTTTAATTATATTAACATAAGACAAATGGATTGAAATAAAAGGATATAATTTAATTTTCAGTAAATAATGTTTCTATTCAAGAATATCACATAATTTTTGTATATTATTTATATTTATTTATTATGCGGTGTCCATGTTGTTGGTGATCGATTTAGATTAGCTTCCATATTAGCATACAAATTTTGTGTAAGATTTCTATCTTCAGGATGACCATGTTGTAGCGTAGTAAATGCCTTTCTCTCTGGAATACTTTTTCTTCTTCTTGCCATCCAGAACTCAAGAATACGAATTCTGGTCGTATGTGGGAATACTATATGAGTTTTTGAGGCTGTTGAGCGAGGATGATTACTTTGGGGTGATGAAATCATTCACCAGTCCAAAACAATCATCCTCGCTCACCAGCCCCAAGAAATCATATAGTATTCCCACATACCACCAAAAATTTATATTCTATCATTTAACGGGAGAAAAATTCATTCGGGGTGTTGGACGAACATTATTATCTTCACTATTCATTTGTATGTTTAATTCTGTAAGAAGAAAATGGAGATTTATTAAATTTTTGTATTCTGAAAAAGCCATTGTCAGCAACTTCAACAATTTGGAATAATTTGTTTAGTTTTTCAATTCAACAAATTTCTGAAAATATATTTCTTATTGATTTCTATTATTTTTGTCAAAATGATTATATATTTTGAAATGTTCACCATTTTCCTACTGAAAGTTCCACCTCAAGCGATGTCCCGTAAGTTTTGCTCCCCCCCCCCCCCCATCTTTCGTAATTTTTAAGGACTTAATTTTTTTCGTGAATTTAGGGGTTATCCAAAAATTACGTAAGACGATTTAGGAGGGGGGAAGATTTGGTAAGATCTTACTGTTTCTTATGAATTAACAAAGTATTTCGAATTTCAACCACTTAGTTAAACTTTCAACGAAAAAAGATGAATTCTCAACAAACAATGTAATAGTTGATATTTTATCCAAGAAAAGATTTTTATTTTAAATCAAATACAGTTGAATCGAGCCAAACAATGGGAATTTTCAACAAAATGGTTTAATCCCCAACCAAAAAAGATTCATTTTCAACCAAGCAGTTGCATTTTTAATTTAAAAAAAAAATGAAAATTATACCAAAAGAGATGAATTTTCAAATCAAAAAGAAGAATTGCCAAAACAAAATTGAATTTTCAGACAAGAAAGATTTTTCAGTCAATATAGAAAAAAATTTCATCCAAAATGTTGTATTCCTAAGCCAAAAAGACGAGTTTTCTACAAAACAGTTGAAGCTTCAACTAAATAGTTGAATTTTCTACCAAAAAGGTGAATTTTCAACCAAGAAAATTAATTTTCTACCAAAAAGACGATATCTCAACAAATTATATCAACTTTGAACCAAATAGTTGAATTTTCAACCAAAAAATTGATTTTCTACAAAAAAAAAAAAGAATTTTCAACTGAATTCAGAAATTTTTACAGAATAGTTGAAATTTCAACCAAAATGGTTATTTTTTACTAGAAAAGATGAATTTTCAGTAAATTACATAAATTTTCAACCAAATAGTTGAATTTTTAAACTAAAGAAGATCAATTTTAAACCAAAAATGCAATAGTTAAATTTTTTTACAAAAAATTAACTTTTCAACAAAAAACGAATTTAAATTGTTTACTAGATTGTTAAACTTTTGTTTTTTACTGATTCACAGACGTGAAAATATCTTACATAAGAAATTATTTTGACCATGTACACGGAAAAAATTTATCCGTGAAGAAGTCACGAACTTGTAGCTAGGTATCGGATACGAGATAAAAAAATGAAACATTACATCCTTATTTCTATGAGAAATATATGGATAAATTTCGAAGTTTCTTACGAACAGTTCGAATTTCCTACGAACAGTTCCTGAAAATTTCAGACTGAAATATAAAGAGAAAAAATTTTATTTGTGCGATTTATTTTTATATTAATTTATAAATTCGCAACTCAGAAGATTCGAACCCTCAAGACTGCTTACTCACCAGTTTCTAAACACATAAACCAGGAGTGCGTAAACACGCGCAGCCATCGAGGCCAAACAAAATAGGTATTATAAAATTTCTAGCCACTCATCCGACGAGCTCGATGCACACATACAAGCGCACACACGCTCCGCGCGTTTGGGAGAGTGTGTGTGTGGGCCACGTACATGCGAACCTACATCCGAGTTCCCAGATTTGTCGGGCAAGCTCGTGAGTGCTCTGAGAATCTTTTCCCAATCACTCCTAATATTTTTGTAATTATTCACGTAAAAAAAAAGTGATGAACCGTTTTAGAATTTTCACATCGAGTTCCTCAATCTTTCCTAAAGTTCGCAGGTTATTTACGAAAATACATAAATATCCGATGAATTTTTCTCATATCCGAGACCTAGCTACTAGTTCGTGACTTTTTTACGGATACATTTTTTCCGTGTAAAATGTCGATCCTCAAATGTAAGCCAAATTTTAAGTAACTACGTATTTTTTAAAAGTTTATTTGTTTTTAAGGTTATACAAATATAATTTTCTTAAGATCCTTGATCAGATATGCCAAATCAAAATTTCGACAAAAAAGGTCATTTTCAACCAAATAGTTGAATTTTCAACCAAAAAAGATGAATTCTCAATGAAAAATGTAATAGCTGATATTTTAACCAAACATTTTTTAATTTAAAAAAAGGATTTAATGAAAAAGAGTTTAATTTAACAAAAAATACGAATTTTCATCAAAATAATTGATAGTTTTCAACCAAAAAAGATTTTGCAGTCAAGAAAGAAAACAAATTTTACCTCAATTATAATTCGAGGGAAAAATTATTTTTAATACAAAATAAAAATTTCGAATAACTATTATTTTTTGAAGTTTTTTTCATATTTTCCAAGGTTATATAAATATAATTTTCCTAGGATTCTTGAAAACATGCAGAAAGATTTTTGAATAATTCATATATATGACGAAAAGTACCCAGAAAATTAAAAAAAAAAAATTGTCATACTACAGGATTTCACAAAATTGTTGCGAAAATTCGAGTCAGTTAAAAAGATATTTAGAACTTTTAGAAGTTTGAACGAAATTAGAAAATATTTCATAAATATTCGGAAATCTGTCAAAAGTTTTAAAGTATTTTTAATTTCTTCAGAACTTCTAAAATTCATAAATATCTTTTTAATTGAAAAGGTTATACCTAAAATTTTGAAAAATCTTCAAAAATTAAAAAAAATTACTTAAAATCTTTTAGATTCTTTTTTTATGACTTTGGAAATCTTTTGAACTGTTTTAAAATATTTTAAAATAATCTCATAAAATTACTTTTTCAAAATGAAAAATCATTTGAAATTTTCCCAGAAATCTTAAGAAAATTTTTTTATTTTTTTGAAATCTTTCAAAATTATTCAAAAGCTTCTAAATTGTGTCTTTTAAATCTTTAAAAATCTTCATTTAACATTTTTTGAACTCTTTTCAAAACTTCTGAATATGTCTTAAAATTACTGGAATTTTTTCTAAAATTTTGTATTTTTGCAAAATTGAAAAACTTGACTAAAAAATCTTTTACATTCTATTTCGAAATTTTAGGAAATTATTTGAAATGTTTTGAAATATTTTTCAATTTTCTCTTAAAATTCATTTTTCCAAACAAAAAATTTTTTCACTCATTTTCAGTAATCTTAAGAACATTTTTTTTGTCTTCAAACCTGTCGAAATTCTTAAAAAGCTCTTTTTTTCGAAATTTCGAGTAAATCATGCATTAAAAGATAAATAATATCGAAATATCGTTATATGTCAGTCAGTAGGTGAACAAATTGTTTTTTCAATAATAATACATATTTTCCGAAAGTGTCTTAATTTTTTAAAAATGTTTAGGGAAAAATTTGACATGTATCCTGATGAAGAATTTCCTCTATTGTACAAGATGAGATAGTTAACATTGTAAAAATAAAAAATTTTAAACTTTAAAAATTCGAATATTCGAGATAAAAACCTCTATATAGGGACCTCTAAACACATATTTTTTTTTTTAATCTGGCTGAAAATTCAGAAAACTAAATACATAGAAGGCACTAATGAAAAAATCGGTAAGTGTTACATGGCCTTAATTAATTCAGATCTAGAGATAAAACAAGTAGACGTGTAATTATCCTCATTATTATAAATATTATATTAAAAATTATATTATACTTACGAATAAAATTGAAGAAAACCACTAGCGTGATGAATAGAGCGAAAATAACAGTCTTTTTTCAATATAGAATCACTGATACAGAACTAAAATTGCTTACTTAAAAATTTTTGGGAAATATTAACCGCCATCCAATTACTTACAAGATAAGAGTGGAAGGAGAATAAATCTCAAGGTTTGATGTCAGATTTCACAATTTGATAAGCTAGACTTTCGGTACAGCCGAGTGGCGTCTCTCTATCAAAATTAGTAGTTAGATCTTATCAAAATACATACTTTTTTGTTTACTCTTTAAAAACGAAAAAAATGAATTTTTAAAGGGGAACCTTGGAGAGGAAGAAGAAGTGAGTTGAAGATAGGAGCGATCAACTCCCCCCCCCCCCCACACACACAAACAAAATTACCCCTTTAAAATCACAAAAATTTTTACTTTTATAAATTGTACAGTTCAAAGATTCAGATTCAGTTCAAGAAATATAAATCCACGTTATCATTTTCAATTATTTAAATTGAAGAATTAATCAGTAAAGGAAATTTTCAAAATTATATCAGTTTAAGCAATTGTTAGCTAAAAACATTAAAAATTGAACGATTAACATTTTTTTTCACTGACGACTTTTTAAACTAGAAGTTAACTTATTTTAATCTTAAGTAGTTTCAAATCAATAATTTTTATATATAAAAATTTGTCTTTGTCAAGAAATATTTTTAAATATTCTCTTAAAATTATTTTTTCAAAATAAAAAAAAATTTTCACTGGAATGTTAAGAAAATTTTGTTTTTATCTTAAAACCTTTCAAAATCCTCAAAAAAAGTTAAACATTTCATTTCAAAATCTTCAGAAATCTACATTTTGTTTGAAATTTTTTGAAATCTTTTCAAATTTTAAATTATTTTTGAACATTTTTCAAATGTTCTAAATATCTTTTAAAGTGATTCAAAATTTTTTCTAAAATATTTTTTTTAATTCTGCAAAATTCGAAAAATTGCCTTGAAATCTTCCAGATTTTTTTTTACAATCTTGGAAACCTTTTCAAATCTTTTAAAATATTCTCTTGAAAATAATTTTTCAAAATAAAAAATCATTTTCAGTTGTCCGAGGAATCTTAAGAAACATTTTTTTATTATTTTGAAATCTTTCACAAGTCTTAAAACGCTTTTGAATTGTTTGTTTGAAATCTACAAAAATGTACATTTTGTTTTGAATTATTTGAAATAATTTCAAGTTTTGAATTAATTTTGAATCTTCTCAAAACTAAGTACCTTTCTTTCACTTACTAACTTTCTTAACCTTACTTTAATTTTTTCTATATCATAAGTGTTCAGTTGTTATTTATACATCAAAATTCAACAATTTCATTTACAAATTAATTTTTTTGCAATAGAACAATTAAAATTGTAATGTTCAAAGATTAACTTTAGCTCTAGAATTTGAAATTTAATATAAGCATTTAATATTATGAATCTATCAATTTAAATTTATTTTAAAATTGAAAATAGTTTATCGTCTTGTTGTTCATTTTGTAATACTTAAAGTTCAGTTCAATTTTAAGAATAAATTATTCATTCATATTTACGTTTAATCAAATAAAAACGTTTTCTATCAAAAAATTTTCAATTTCAAACGCTTTTAATTATTAATTGTTTAAGTCTTCAAAAATGCATTTTTAAATTCTTTTGTTTAAAAGTTCACGCTGAAAAATAAAGATCTAACTGGTCAAATTTTAAAATAAAAGATTTTAGAATTGGAAACTGAATGATATCATAATTGAAAAAGTTATGAATTGAACATAACATTAAAAATAAAGTTGAAATCGAACCTATTTTAAATTTGTAAATAATTTCTCATGATGTGATATTTCAAGTGATTTTCAAAAAATTAATTCCATAACAACAGGCCTCGGACTCACCATCTATTGACAGATGAACTTTTTAATCGGATAGTTAAATATACAACCAAATACTTAACCTGTAGATACTAATTTTCACCGAAAAATGTAATATTTGATATTTAAAACAAAAAAGATTTTAATTTTAAATAAAAAAGAGTTGAATATAACCAAAAAGACGGATTTTCAACAAAAAACATCAATTTTCAACCAAGTAGTTACATTCTCTGCCAAATTGTTTAATTTTCTATAGACCAAAATACGCATTTTCTACAAAATATTTAAATTCCAACCCGAAAATATGAATTTTCAACTAAAATTATGAATCTTTAACCAAAAAAATCAAATTTCAAGAAAGTAGTTCAACTTTTTGATTTTAATTTAAATTAAAAAACAGTTGGTTTCAACCAACAAAGGCGAATACGAATTTTCTACAAAACAGTTGAATTTTCAACCCAAGAATTCGAATTTTTAACCAAAATCGATTAATCTTAAAGCAGAATCTCAATCAATTTACTGGATTTTCTACCAAGAAATATGACTTTTTAAAAAAAAATTTTAATGTTCAACCAAATAATTCAATTTTGAACCAAATAATAAAATTTTTAAATAAAAAAGATTAATTTCTTAGCGACAAATTTAATAGTAGACTATTCAATCGAGAAGAATGAACTTTCATCCAAAAATAGTTAGATTTTTTTAACGTGGAAAAATATGAAAAAAGAGAAAGACTGAGGCCTGCTATAAATAAATAGCAATTTCGATGATTTATAGACTAAAAAGAATAACTTTTTAAATATACATTGAAGTTCATTTGTAATACTTGCAAAATTGTATAACACTATTTTTTTAGATTTGACACTATTTACACTATTTTTGATCTCTAAAGTGAGTCCGAGGCTTGTAACGACATAATCAGTATAAACAGTTCTATCTATGAAATTCCTTATCTAGCAGGCGACTAGACCCACCTGTTATTCCGTGTGTCGTAAAAGTCACGTAAATTATAGTATCATTCTCGCAATGCGGTATTCATCATGTTTAACGGCTTTTTACTCAGAAAATAAACTCGTCTCTCACAACTTTGGAAGAACAATGGAAACGGTAGCATTACTTTTCTTTTATGAATATAATACATTCACATTTTATTGATCGCTTTACTTCATTGTCTCGAGTATCGTCTCAATATCTTTTCATTAATCGAAACTCCTTTTCTTATAACTGCACGTGATGCTATCTTTACCCTCAGTCTGCATTCTAAATAAAAATTAATCACATATAAAAACAATTTTTACTGCCGACAAGAAATTTTTTCCCAAATTACTTAAAAAAAAAAAAATTTCTTGCATAAACATTGAAATTTGGTTGAATCAAACAAATTTTGCTTGATTAAAATAAATAGTTAAATGATTGAAGCAACATTTTTGGTTGAATCTACCAAATATTTCATCTACCAAAAGATTTGGTTAAAACAATCAAGACTTTGGTCCAATCCAAAAAGATTTTTATTTTAAATTAAAAAATGGTTGAATTCATCCAAAAAGATCCATTTTCAACCATTTGTATTTTTAATCAAAAAAACATTAAATATTTTCCAAAAGAGACGATTTTTCTATAAAACAGTTTAATTTTGAAACCCGAAAATATGAATTTTCCACAAAAAAGTTAATTTTCAACCAAATAATTGAATTTTCAAACAAATACGTGAATTTTTTATCAAGAAGATTAATTTTCTACCAAAAAAGACCATTTTTCAACTAAAATAATGCATCTTCAACCAAAAAATGTCTTTTTAACAAACCAGTTCAAATTTTAACCAAGTAGTTGTATTTTCAAGCAAAAAAGATAAATTTTAAACGAAAAATATAATAGTTGATAATTAAACTAAAAAATATTTTTAATTTTCAATCCAAAAAATGTCAATTCAACCAAAAAGACGAATTTTCAACAAAATAGTTGAATCCTCAACTAAACAAGATTTTAATTTTAAACCAAACATTCGTAATTTTTATTTAAAAAAAGATGAAACTTCTACCAAAAGATATGAATTTTTAAACCAAAAAGATGAATGTTAAATAAAACTGTATTAAAATTAGAAGAAAAAAATAATTTTTGATACAAATTAAAAAATTCGAGTGACTATTTTTTTAAATTCTTTGTTTACTTACTTCAAGATTATGCAGATGTGTCGAAAATGTATCTACAAAATTTCTAAGAACTTTTTTTCTTTTACTGGTTATTACAAAATTTTAGGAAAAGTTTGAGTAACTTAAAAGATATGTAAGACTTCCTCACGTTTGGAAAAAATTTTTAATTATTTTATAAAATAATGTTCGGAAATCATTGAACGTTTTAGCATATTTTTAATCTCTTAAAAGTTCCAAAAATTCGGAAATATCTTTTTAACTGATTCGTATTATTCATCGAATTGTTTTAAAATCTTTGGATTTATTTTTTACAATTTTGAAATTTTTTTGTAATGTTTTATAATCTTTTTAAATATTCTCTTAAAATTAATTTAAAAAAATAAAAAATCGCTTTAAATATTCCTAGGAATCTTAAGAATTTCTTTTTATTATTTTGAAACCTTTCAAAATCTTTAAAAAAACTTCAAAATTTTATTTCGAAATCTTCAAAAATCTACATTTTGTTTTAAGTTTTTTGAAACTTTTTGGTACCGACAATTTTTCTTATCGTTACCTACATTCTATACATTTCGTAAACTAAGGTATTCTAAGTTTTTGTCCATAATTTTATTTGTCTCATCTCTTTGAATTTGTGAAAAAGTTTACAAATTATAGTATATTTTTATCATCAAATAGAATTACTTATTTGGAAATTTTGATTTACCAAATTGATGGTGCAGGAAATTCTTAATCTTTATTAATACATAAATGCAGATAACCTCATTTAATATGGTCAAGGGGTTATTAATAAAATCCTTTTGACATTTTTAAAACATTTGTTCAAAACTTTAAGAACAGAATATTTTTGCTTTTATTATTGAAAAATCATTTACGTTTTAAAGTTTTTCTCCTAGAAATCATTTTTTAGAATTAATTCTCGAAAATTTAAAAGAAAAAACTGAAAACACGCAGTGTGAAACCAATAAGGTAGTCAACAACAATGAGTGCGAGATTTTCCATAATTTTGTTCCACCAATTTTTTTTTAGATAGGATTGATCTACTGATGGTCAGGGAAAATGAAAAATTGGTCAGGGAAAAGTCATGGAAAGTCGAGAAATTTTGAAATTGGGATTTTGTAGATCACGGCCATGCCACGCTGAAAAAAACCAGTTCTCGTCAGATCACTGAAGTTAAGCAGCGTTGGGCGCGGTTAGTACTTGGATGGGTGACCATTCGAGAATACTGTGTGCTGTTGGCATATTATGGGTGTGGTGAGCCCAAATTTGTAGTTATTTATAACTACAAGAAAACTATCCACCTAGAAACACTACCCGAATCGGGTAGTGTCACGCCTACCCTGAAAGGGAAATGGCTTAATGGTATACTGGCCGTTTAATTCTTGCAAGCTATGTCATCAGTACATACAGGGTGACCAATTTTAATCTATAAATCCAAATATCTTCTAAACTACCCCATCTACATAAAAAACGATTCATACAAGAGTTGACCAGGACATAGGGGGCCATTCAACTGTACCATTTATTTTGACCTTGAGGTCAATTTTCAAGGTCATTTCAAGGTCAAGACGATTTTTTAAAATGGATATCCCTATTTTTGACTGCAGATTTGAATAGAGCGGAAAATTTTACGTCACAAATGTACTATGGAAATCCTGTTTTTGTGACCTAGGAGAGGTGAAAAATCAAGGTCAAATGTCCAAAAAAACGATCAGATGCCCTTTTTCTGAATTTAATTTTTTATTTTAAAAAATGACGTAGACGTTCATAAACCTTGAAAATACACTTGAGGGTCAATTTAGTGAAGGTCGTCGAAATTTGCGCAACTAATCTTGTACTTGTTAAAGGCACCTTCAACGTTGAGATTGCTCAGAAAACCAGTAAAGTAAAAAAAAGCTTCTAAGCGCATTTAAATAATTGACCTTGGTATGACCTTCTACAGGTCAAAATGAAATATTTTAAAATGCCAATTTTCACGTACAATTTCCCGTGCTTTACGAGTCCGCGGTCTAAAATAGAGATTCTATTTTAAAAATCGTCTTGACCTTTAAATGACCTTGAAAATTGACCTGAAGCTCGAGGCTGACAAGGTGGTTAAGGTGGTTCACACTTTTACATTTTTTCGACTTTTTTAAAGCATCTTAAACGTTTGCTTTGCCCAGAAAACCACGTAAATTCAGAAAAAGGGCATCTGATCGTTTTTTGGACATTTGACCTTCATTTTTAACCTCTTCAAGGTCACAAAAACAAGATTTCTATAGTACATTTTTGACGTGAAATTTTCCGCTGTATTCAAATCTGCAGTCAAAAATAGGGGTTTCCATTTTTTTTAAATCGTCCTGACCTTGCAATGACCTTGAAAATTGACCTCAAGGTCAAAATGAATGGTACAGTTAAATGGCCCCCTATGTCCTGGTCAACTTTGGTATGAATCGTTTTTCATTTAGATGGGGTAGTTTAGAAGATATTTGGATTTATAGATTAAAATGGGTCACCCTGTGTATGTAGAATAGGCAGGGCCCGTTCTAAATACAAATTCCTACCTTCTCGACATCGAGACCGTCTTACAACTCAAGTGATTCGTGTCCATGCTAAGTGTCAAGAATATTCTAGAAACTTAGCACGGACAAGAACCACTTGAGCTGTCATACAGTCTCGATGTCGGCAAGGTAGAAATTTTTAATTAGAGCCGGCCCTGCCTATCTACTGTCATCTCCTTATAAGCTGAACAAGGTGGATTGCCTGATTAAAAAATCAATTTTTCTCACAAGTACAACATTACAACAATAGTTTTCTTTTTATTTCAGGCTATACAAATGTAGTTGCAACTTGATGACTTCCATCATGGGCCTGCAACAGCAGACGCAGGCTGCACCACAGGACACAGTTGATTATGCAGGTTATTTGCAGTCCTCCCACAATCATCAGATTCACGGCAAGCAGTCCGAAAGGCAGCAGCTACAAGGTGGTCAAAATATATTATCCAAGGATCACAACACCAGCGTCGCCAGCACCAAGGGCTTGTTAAATGGTCCCGGACAGAACAATTGTTTCCTCAACAGTGCTGTTCAGGTGAGTGACCTTAAAAAATCTCTTTAATGTTTAAACTTGAATGGTATTACCATTTTTCGTTTTCACGACGGATCTTCGGTCCGTTGAAGGTTGAAGGTCGAAGGGACCTTGCCTTCCTATTATGCTGATCACGTCTCTCTTGATGAATCCTATGAAAGAAAAAATTATTTTCAAAAAATTTCGAATACCAGGGTGTCTACTCACCTGGAACACCTTGAATTGTCAGAGAATTTGTATATACCTGGAAAAAACCTGTAAATGTCAGGGATTTTTTTTTAAAGTCAAGGAATTTTTTCGAGAGCATGCTTACTTTTTTGTAAATTGTTATGTGGCATTAAATAACAATGTTTTTTTCATTTGTAAAAGTAGCTTTATATTACTGGATTTAACTATTTTGTTGATAATTCATATGGTCGGTTTGAAAACTCAAACGTGTTGTAGAAAAATCGTTTTTTTGGCTTAAAAATCATTCTGAATGAACTTTTCTTTCTTTATTGACTGAAAAATCTTTCTTGATTGAAAATTCTTATTTTTAGTTGAAAATTTAACTATTTTTGATTAAAAGTTGAACTCTTTCGTTAAAAATTCTTTTTTTTTGGGGTTGAAGAATTTCTAATTTAATTGAAAATTTATCTCTTCTGTTGAAAAATTAACTATTTTGTTGATAATTCATATTGTCGGTTTGAAAACTTAAACGTGTTGTAGAAAAATCGTTTTTTTGGCTTAAAAATCATTCTGAATGAACTTTTCTTTCTTTATGGACTGAAAAATCTTTCTTGATTGAAAATTCTTATTTTTAGTTGAAAATTTAACTATTTTTGATTGAAAGTTGAACACTTTTATTAAAATATCTTTTTTTTCTAGTTGAAGAATTCCTAATTGCAATTGAAAATTCATCTCTTTCGTTGAAAAATTAAGTATTTTGTTGAAAATCCGTTTTTTTCTACAAATTAATTTTTCAAATTTCAAAATTAATTTTTTAAACTGAAAAATAAACTATTCCAGTTGAATATTTTATCAGTTTAGATTAAAATTTATCTCTTTGGTTGAAAAATAATTTTTTTCACTGAAAATTTAACTATTCAATTTTTGATTGATATCTTTTTAGTTGAAAATTCATGTATTTAGTTGAAAACGCGTATATTTGAAAATTCATATTTTTTGTTGAAAATTTAACTATTTTTGATTGAAAGTTGAACTCTTTTGTTAAAAATTCTTTCTTTGTTGTTGAAGAATTCATAAATTTTAATTGAAAATCTATCTCCTTTGTTGAAAAATTAAGTAATTTATTAAAAATTCTTTTTTTTTACAAATTAATTTTTCAAATTTGAAATTGAACTTTCCCCGATGAAAATTTAACAATATTGTTGAAAATTCGTTTTTTTTGTCAATAATTATTTTAACTGAAAATTGAACTATAATCCAGCAGAATATTCCATCATTTTATTTGAAAATTCATCTCTTTGGTTAAAAACTCAAGTATTTTGTTGAAAAATGGTCTTTTTCGTTGAAAATCCAACTACTACTTGATTGAAAATTCAACTCTTTTGTTAAAAATGCCTTTTTGTTGTTGTTGAAGATTCATCATTTATTTTTTCAAAAATCATCTCTGGTTGAAGATTCGTTTTTTTTTTGGTTGAAAATAATTTTTTTAAACTTAAAATTGAACTTTTTGGTTTCAAATTTAACTATTTGGTTGACAATTGTTTTTTTGTGGTTGAAAATGAATTTTTTTAACTGAAAATTTAACTATGCCATTTTCGGTTGAAAATTTCTCTTTTTTAGTTGAAAATTCATATATTTTGTTCAAAATATTTCACAGGTTATATTTTCTAAAAATCGTAAATTTAGATATGTCAGTAATCTCATCTCATAGAATTGTATCTTATGAAAAAAAGTTATCCCATAATTTTACTTTTTCAAAAAAAAAGTAATTATACATGCTTTAAACGTCAATTCTTTCTTTCTCAAGTCTTGAGCGTGTCCTAAAAATAAGTTTATCGAAAAGTTTATTGTAAAGTTAGGTATTTTAAGTCTCACCTCGTAAAATTGTAGCTTATGGCAAAAATTGAGCTAGATCTAAAAATAAGTTTATCAACAAAATAAAATACGGGGTAACTTTTTGTCCAACCAAAATATTGTTGAGCTTATATAATAATAATATCTTGAGGCATAGGTTAGCATTTTTTATTTTAAAAAGCTAAAAACACTTGTTAAACAACAATTTACAATCTAAAATTTAACTTAAGCCTGCTTAAATTTTTTTCAAATGGTAGGAAAATATGTAAAAAAATTTTAAAGTTAAAAAAAATTAATGACCAAATTACTGATTAAATATATTTAAATAATAAGGATGGATTCTGCTATGCCGAATAATAATCAAAGAAGGGCGTATGGCATAAATTAAATTTGATTAGAACATTTTTAGAAAATTAGAATTTTAATAAGAAAAGTAAAAAAAATATTGGATTGAGACCTACGCAAATAATGAAAATTTGTGACACAAGTAATTTTGTTCAGTTTTCGAATGTAATAATTTGAATTTGAATCTGAAATTTATAAATCAAATATCATTTTTTTCCAAATTATTTAACTTATTAATATTAGATTTACAAAATAGTAGACATTTGTCGACTTTTAAATGAGAACGTTTCAAATTAGAAAGCATTCTATAATGGATAACTTCAGCAATTTGAGTAAATACATCAAATTTAATAATTTAAGGTTGTTTATAGAAAATCTTAATACGCCTATGTCAGTCTGGCTATCATATTACCTGCATTCGAAAAAATTATGCCAATATGTTAATTGTATCAAAAGTTACAGTGGAACATGGAGAACAAAAAATAAATAAATTTATAAACAAATGAATCTTCTTTTTTCTGCGCGTATTCGACTGAAAGTAATTGATTAGCGTCATTGTTACTTCTGCAGAAATGTTTACTTGCACTTAGCTTAAGAGTGATAACTTGAACCCCAATGTACACACATCGAAAGAAAAAAAGTTAAATATTTTTTTCTCGGTTTTTTTCTGTATTTTTTTATATTTGGAGAAGTTGCTTTATGATTGCGAAGGTGAAAGATAGCAAGGGATATAAAGATTGAAAGGGGGAGCAGATTGTCGAACGTTTATCTAAGGCGCCTTTCGACAGGCAACCTGACATTCGGGCGTGTTAGCACGCATTTTTCGGGTATGGCGCGCCCTGGACCCATATTTTTCACCTTAAGGCGCTTCCTCAGGCTTGATTTTTAGCCCATGTATTCGTTGATCCCATTTTCCTCCTACACGGATGAATTGTTTGATGTAATATTTTAACCACATAATCTCAATGGCATAATGCATAAAACTAAAGTCTTCGTTTTTTGAAAAACTGTCTTGTTTTTTTGTTTTTTTAATTAATTGAAAATCTGCTTCATTTATGCGCCTGGAAACGAGCAATCCGCCGCCGGGAAAGCGCGCACAGTACACTCGAAAGCAGGCGTTTCAAAGTAAATGGAAAACCCTCGTCTAATTCACCGTGAACTTTTTCGAGGATGCTTGAACCCAGGGGGTCGGTCGTAACTCTTCCGTCCTTCCCATTGTTGCCGTGCGACACGATTCGAGCCGCTTGAACGAAATTGATAATTAGTCAAATATGCAGAAATTGAATTTTAATATGCTGCATTAGGTTCGTTACATAATTACGAGACGATCAAAAAAAGATAGAAAAAAATCGGTTAACCCGTTCAATTTCTGTTTGGAGTTTTCCTTATTTTTGCATTTTATTTAAGATTACCCTCAATACTGAGAATATTGACAGATTTTCCTAATCCTTTTTTCCATTTCTTTCAATTATATCATTTTAAAATTTTATCAGCTAATACAAATTTCATCGATCCATGTTTTCTTCAATTTTAGAGATATTTTAGAGTATTCTAGAGTATTTTAGAGATTTTTTAGAGTATTCATTGTCGTCGGGTGATTTTCTTTGGTCTTTATCGAAAGACAAGAGCAGATTCCAGGAGATCAGATAATTGCACATCGGAGTAATTCATTAATTACTCCATTCATGATTAATCAATTCAGTATTGCTTCCTCATAGATGGGGGTTTGTAATTACCTGAATTTTAGAATATACTTTTTGATATATTTTGATATAATTCGACCCCAGGAGCACGAAAATGAAGTTCTTAAAAAATTTCCGTGTGTGTGTAACTTTTTTCTGTTCACCATATCTGGAAAAGTAAAAGAGCTGCAATCAAGAAATTTTTGTGAAGATTGATATCTCGAATTGAGATCCAGGTCTGATAGGTACTTTGTACTTTTACAAGAAAATATCTTTAATTATTTTGTTGAAAAATCATTTTTTTAAACTTGTTTTTTTTTTGTTGAAAATTAATTTTGTACACATATTTGAGATAATAATAAAAAACATCAGAATTTAAGTATTCTTTTTCATTTAAATTAAGATTAAAAATTATTTCACTTTTTTCCTTGAAAGTTTGTTAATATGATCTATCTAACATTTCCGTGAAATCCTTAAAATCTTTGGGAAATGCTTTAAATTCATTCAAAATCTTTGCGCAATACTTGATGAATTTTTTGACATCTTCGGGAAATCATTAAAATTTTAGTGCACTCATGGAAATCTATCTGCAAAGTATGCGAAACATTTGAAATGTTTGTGAAATGTTGGTTTGGAAATCTTTCCGAATTATTTGAAATGTCTACAAAATGTCTTACTTTTATTCTATTTTCTTTATTATATTTCTTTGTGAAATGATATCAATCCATTCTTGGAGACGTGACTGAAAGCTTCGTGCAATCTTTGTAAATTCAGTAAAATATTTGTGACATCTTTCCCCAATGTTAGCGAAATATTTGAAATAATCGAATTATATCAAGATATATCAAAAAGTATATTCTAAAATTCAGGTAATTACAAACCCCCATCTAGGAGGAAGCAATAATGAATTGATTAATCATGAATGGAGTAATTAATGAATTACTCCGATGTGCAATTATCTGATCTCCTGGAATCTGCTCTTGTCTTTCGATAAAGACCAAAGAAAATCACCCGACGACAATGAATACTCTAAAAAATCTCTAAAATACTCTAGAATACTCTAAAATATCTCTAAAATTGAAGAAAACATGGATCGATGAAATTTGTATTAGCTGATAAAATTTTAAAATGATATAATTGAAAGAAATGGAAAAAAGGATTAGGAAAATCTGTCAATATTCTCAGTATTGAGGGTAATCTTAAATAAAATGCAAAAATAAGGAAAACTCCAAACAGAAATTGAACGGGTTAACCGATTTTTTTCTATCTTTTTTTGATCGTCTCGTAATTATGTAACGAACCTAATGCAGCATATTAAAATTCAATTTCTGCATATTTGACTAATTATCAATTTCGTTCAAGCGGCTCGAATCGTGTCGCACGGCAACAATGGGAAGGACGGAAGAGTTACGACCGACCCCCTGGGTTCAAGCATCCTCGAAAAAGTTCACGGTGAATTAGACGAGGGTTTTCCATTTACTTTGAAACGCCTGCTTTCGAGTGTACTGTGCGCGCTTTCCCGGCGGCGGATTGCTCGTTTCCAGGCGCATAAATGAAGCAGATTTTCAATTAATTAAAAAAACAAAAAAACAAGACAGTTTTTCAAAAAACGAAGACTTTAGTTTTATGCATTATGCCATTGAGATTATGTGGTTAAAATATTACATCAAACAATTCATCCGTGTAGGAGGAAAATGGGATCAACGAATACATGGGCTAAAAATCAAGCCTGAGGAAGCGCCTTAAAGAGGATCGACCTCTTTCCTGTTTCGATTTTATTTTAACGGGTACTGTTTTTCTTTTAAAATAATTGAGGGTAGAAAATTTAATTTTTCTATCTTTGAATATTTTTGCATTACAATTAAAGCAGAAAGGATACAATAATTTTATTTACTCGTGAGAGGATATATAAACTTTAGTGAAACTAAGATTTGCAGAGTTTTTGTAAGTTTTGATAAATCTTTGCAATATTTATAGAAAATTTAAGTAAATTTAGTGACTTAACATTTATTTAATATATACATACATACTTTAAAATTAGATAATTTTTTTCTTCTTGTGGTTTAAGGGTGTACTTATGCACAGACAATTTCAGAATTAATTAAATATTGATGGGTAGTTATTTTCCACTTTACCATCAAATAATACATTTTTTCTAAAATTATCTCAGTAAATTAGTAAGCATAATTTAGTAAAGTTTCAAAATTTTAGACGAATTCGTTCAGAAATTATAAATAAAAAAGTACGCATAATGTCTTGTTGCGCACCTGTTTCAGACTGCTTAAAATGAAAAATTCAGCGTTTAACGCGTCACCAGTGAGAAGTAACGCGTTAACGCTACCGTTACTTCCTTAAAATCTATAACGCGTTACTATTACCGTTACTTTTTTCAAAAAGTAACGAGTTACTGTTACTGAAAAAAAGTAACGATTTACCTTGGCGTTACTTTTTTTAATTAAATTTTTAATACGTCATTTTCAATTTCCCAAAGCTTTAGATAGTTTTTTTTTTTAATTTGAAAATTTGTTCGCAAACTTGACAATTATATTTTAATAACCTATACAGATGAAATTAGAACGAAAAATGTAATATTTGATATTTCAACAACAAATTTTAATTTATAATAAAAAACAGTTGGATTTAACTGACAAAAATTAATTTTCAACAAAATACTTGAATCTTCAACTAACACAGATTATTTTTCAACCAAAAGGTTGCATTTTTAATCCAAAAAATGGATTTTCTACCAAAGAAGATGAACTCTCAACACATTACATAAATTTTCCAGGGAATACTTAAATTTTCTACCAAATTGTTGAATTTGTGAACAAAAAATACGCATTTTCTATAAAACTTTAATTTTCAAGAAAAAAGTTCATTTTCAACTGAAACAGATTAATTGTTAACCAGGCAGTTGTATTTTAACCAAAAAAGGTCAAATTTCTACAGAAGGAGATGAATTTTTAAACCAAAAAGATGAATTCTTAACAAAATAGTTGAATTTTAAACCAAAAAGAAATTGTTTGTATAGAAAGAAAAAATATTTCAAACAAATTTTCGAATTTTCAAGCCAAAAAGACGAATTTAAAAAAACATTTTCATTTTTAGCAACAAAATTTAGACAATTAAAAATTTTAAGCGATATTAAATGCAGTATTTTCATAGAAATTTTATTTTATTTCTTTCATTCATTTACTGAAAAAATGGGATGACTGAAAAATCCCGAAAAATAACATTCCCGAGACTGTAAAATTCCCGAATTATAAAATTCTCGGACAGTTTATAATATTACCGAATTTGAAAATTCCCGAATAATAAAATTGCCGCATTATAAAATTCCCGAATATAAAAAATTAAAATATTTGTTCATAAAGAAAAAAAATGTATTGTAATAATTCAATTTTATTATTATTCGGGAATTTTCCAAGTCGGTAATATTATAAGCTGTTCGGGAATTTTATTTTTCAGCATTTTTTAGTTGTCTCGAAAAAACATCTTTCTTCTAGAATCTCTAAAAAGTTTCTCGCAGATGTTTCTGATTTTATCGGTGTAATTTTCAAAACTCTTGAGAGATGGCCTACGACTTTTGCGATAGAAATCGTAAATATTCATGCAGACTAAGTGACAGGCGACGTTATAAGTCCTCTCATAGCACTAATCCTGACCCCACTGGTCCTTAGAGAGTTGAAGTTTACAACTTTTCTCTCTTCTTATGTGTCGTGTATAGAATTCTCCATACTATATTTGCTGAAGCTGAAAACAATTTTAGAAGAGTCAATCAATTTTTAAAAGGAGGTACTTATTTCCTAACAAAAAATATAGTACTAATGAAAAAAAATAAAGAGCTCACAAATTAATCTATTTAAAAGAAAAATGAACTATTCCATTGTTTGTTAACAGTTAATCTCTTTTTGTTTAAAAATTCAAATATTTAGATAAAAATATTTAAACATGAAAAAATATAAACTAAAAATTAATCAAATACAGATTTGGACTATCATCACAACCGTTGTTCAAACTACATATTTAGTTGAAAATTTGTATAATTTATTAAAAATTCGGCTTTTGAGTAGAAAATTAGTCTTCTTGGTTGAAAATTCAACTAATTATTTAAAATTTTATATATATTGTTGAAAATTCATCTTCTTGATTGAAAATTCAAATTTTTCGTTTTTTTTATTGAAAATTAATTCACCTAAATGAAAATTTAACTATTCCATTTGTTGTTAACAGTAAATCTCTTTTAGTTTACAAATTCAATTATGCAGATAAAAATGTTTGAAATGAAAAAAAAAATAAACTAAAAAGTAATTTTTATTAGAAAATTAATCTTCTTGGTCGAAAATTGAACTATTTGGTTAACATTTTATGTATTTTGTTAAAAATTCGTCTTTT
>CAKNYM010044985.1:40983-54036 GCA_932195095.1 Andricus curvator | reverse complement strand
ATAATTAAATTTTCAACACAATAGTTGAATATTTAACCAAATACTTGTATGTATACCATTAAGCCATTTCCCTTTCGGGGTAGGCGTGACACTACCCGATTCGGGTAGTGTTTCTAGGTGGATAACTTGTAGTAAATAACTACAAGTGTGGGCTCACCACACCCACGATGTGCCAACAGCACTCAGTTTTCTCGAATTGAATTTTTTCAAATCAAATTTTTAAACAAAATTCTTGAATTTTCAACAAAATAATTAAATTTTTAACCAAATACTTGAATTTTTTCCTACCAAGATGAATTTTCAACAAAATAATTAAACTTTCAACAAAATAATTAAATTTTAAATAAATTAAAATTTTTAATTTTTGTGATAGGAACACAATTTAAAGATGACTTGTAAAAAGGAGAGTTTAAAGAAAAAATTCAACAAGACTTTTGTAGGAGGTAAATATTTAAGTTCGCTTTCAATCTCGAGACTGAAACAATACCAAGTATCTCGTGTAACGCAAAATGTTTTCAATTAACCAGCCATTCATGAACTATGTTGTTCCGTTAACTCTGCTAACTCAGGGCTTCCTTACTCACCAGAGTAAAACTAATTCGGAACGGAATTCATCCTGCTCTTTTTATTTTATTCTTTATTTCAGTGATTTTGGTGACGAAATTAAAAAATGGTTTCAAATTCAGATTGAACCGTGAAAACTAAAGGTAAAATTCCATGAAGAAAAATGGAAATGGTTCTAAAAAGAATTAATTCAAAAGTTAATTCTTAACCAAATGGTTGCATTTTTAATCAAAAAAGTTCATTTTCAAAAAACAGTTTGATTTTCTACCAAATTGTTGAATTTTCAAGCCAAAAAGGCCAATTTTCTACAAAAAAGTTGAATGTTTCAACCAAAAATATGAATTTACATCAAAAAAGTTAATTTTCAACCTAATAGTTTATCCTACCCAAAATATGAATTTTCAACAAAAAAGTTCATTTTCAACCAAATAAATGAATTTTTAACAGAAAAAGTTAATTTTCAAGAAAATCGTTTAATTATTTACCAAATTGTTGAATTTTAAATCAAAAATATGAATTTTCAACCAAAAATTTAATTTTCTACCAAATAGTTGAATTTTTAACCAAAAAAGTTAATTTTTCAGAAAATAGTTGAATTTTTTACCAAATTGTTAAATTTTAAATAAAAAATATGAATTTTCAACAAAAATTTAATTCTCAACAAAATAGTGGCATTTTTAATTAAAAAAAGTTCATTTTCAACGAAATAGTTTGATTTTGATACCAAATTGTTGAATTTTCAACATAAAGTTAATTTTCAACCAAAAAGTTGAATTTTGAACCAAAAAAGTTAATTTTTAAGAAAATAGTTGTATTTTTTACCAAATTGTTAAATTTTAAACCAAAAATATGAATTTCCAACCAAATAGTTGAATTTTTAATCAAAAATATGAATTATCAACAAAAAAGTTAATTCTCAACCAAATAGTTGAATTTTTAATCAAAGAAGTTCATTTGCAACAAAATAGTTTAATTTTCTACCACATTGTTGAATTTTGAAGCCAAAAAGACCAATTTTCTACAAAACAGTTGAATTTTTCAACCAAAAATATGAATTTACAACAAAAAAGTTAATTTGCAACCTAATAGTTTATCCTACCAAAAATATGAATTTTCAACAAAAAAAGTTCATTTTCAACCAAATAGTGAAATTTTTAACCAAAAAAGTTAATTTTCAAGAAAATACTTTAATTAATTACCAAATTGTTAAATCTTAAATAAAAAAATAAGAATTTCCAACAAAAATTTAATTCTCAACCAAATAGTGGAATTTTTAATCAAAAAAGCTGATTTTCAACGAAATTGTTTAATTTTGCTACCAAATTGTTAAATTTTCAACAAAAAAGTTAATTTTCTACCAAATAGTTGAATTTATAATCAAAAAAGGTAATTTTTAAGAAAATACTTTAATTTTTTACCAAATTGTTAATATTTAAACGAAAAATATGAATTTTCAACAAAAAAGTTAATTTTCAACCAAATAGTTGAATTTTTAACCAAAAAAGTTAATTTTTGAGAAAATAGTTTATTTTTTTACAAATTGTTAAATTTTAAACCAAAAATATGAATTTTCAACAAAAAAGTTAATTTTCAACCAAATAGTTGAATTTTCAATAAAAAAAGTTCATTTTCAACCAAATAGTTCAAGTTTCTACCAAATTGTTAAATTTTCAACCATACAGTGGAATTTCTAAACTGTTACATTTTTCAACCAAAAAAAATTCATTTTCAACCAAAAAGTTGAATTTTCAACCAAATTGTTTAATTTTTCAAGCCAAAAATACCAATTTTCTACAAAATAGTAGTTGAACTTACAAAAAAATATGAATTTTCAACAAAAAAGTTTATTTACAGCCAATTATTTTGCTACCAAAGAAGAAAAAAATCTGAATTTTTAATAATTCAACAATCATTCCATTCGAAATATAGTCCTTTTTTCAAAATTTTACCTGGTCCAAAATTCTTTGCACTGGAATTTGGAACATTTTTAATTCAAAATCGTTCAATATATTTGTTTGAATTTAAAACTCATTCAATTCGAAATTATGAATTATTGTTTCAAAAATGTTTAAAACTCAATAGTGAAAAATTGGTTTAACAATGAATTTTTAAATTATTTATATTTTCAACGTTAGGAAATAAAAATCCAGAGACGTGAAGGCGCGCGTAAATTTACTGCTAGTAAAAATAGATACATACAATAAACAATATTTTAATTAATTTTTTTCTGATAAAAGATCTTCTTCTTTCGCTCCGCTGCGAATCGAACCTCAGAGCTTCCGATTGCCGGTCGGATTATTATTATTATACCATTAAGCCATCTCCCTTTCGGGGTAGGCGTGACTTGCTCGGTTGGAAAAAGGTAGTGTGTATGGTGGGTATATGGGTATAAGGTAGATAGGTATATAGGTGTTAGGTATAGATATTTTAGATTGATCTGGAATTCTCGTGTTATTTATTCAAATGACACGTTCATTCCGCAACACTGCTCCGACCCAGGTTGCTGATCAATCTCTCTAGCGATCACCCCAGGTGAAGAGCCTCACAAAATTGTTATGTGTGGTTCCCCACTTGGGCCCATTAGAATCCAAGGTCTTTGTTTCAGGCTTCATTCATTCTATTGTCACTCTGTTTACAAACTATTTGTCGCCACACTTTTCTGTCCTGGCATACTACTCTAGCTTCCTTCACGTCCATGCATTTTTTCATGCAAGCTCTCGTGTTTCTATGGCTTCTTATGTCTCTTCGGATTAGTGTCTCATTCACAGATTCTAAACATTCTTTTGGCGGTCTACCTGTGGGCATTCTGCCATTTACTTTACCTTTATACACTTGTTTCGTTAGTCGTTCATCTTTCATTCATTTCATGCCGATCGCGTTAATTTTACTCCTGTCCTTTTCTTGACAGGTCCATGTCTCGCTACCGTACAGTACAGTCGGTACGAATATATAATTATGTATGGCCATTTTAGCTTTTTTTGATATGTTTTTAATTCTGAGAATGGACCCCTATTTTTCCGTCGCTAGTGAATAGGCTACCCAGATATACGTACTTGTCAACTTGTTCTAATCTCTCATCATTTAGGACAATGTTGCACATTGTTTTCTCAGTTTTTCCCTCAAACACCATGATTTTTGTTTTATTTACGTTAATTTTAAGGCACATGTTCTTCATGCTTGTATTAAGTTTATTCAACATTCTTTGCAAGTCCTCGACTGATTCTGCCATAACAATCTTGTCATCTGCGAAATCTAACCCACGTACCTTCACTGTTTCGAGATCTACACCTTCTTCGTCGAAGAGGGCCATTCTTAGACACTTATCCATAAATATGATAAATAGCCAGGAGGACATAACGCATCCTTGTTTTACGCCTTGCATAATATCGAACCAGTCACTCAGTCTTCCATTTACTCTTACACTCGCTTTACTACCTGTATATATTGATTTTATTGCTTGTAGGAGCCATCCATTGACTCCGTACTCTTTAAGGACTTCCCAAAGTTTACTTCTATTTACCTTGTCAACTGCTTTTTCTAGGTCAAGAAATGCACAGAAAACTTTCTTTCCTACTCTTAAGCTTTTTTCTGTGATCTGTCTTAAACTAAACTAGAGCCTCATACGCGCGCTCCGCGCGCGACCAATTTATTCACATGTATTTATTTTATTTGGAAATGAATTTCAATGAAATACCATGAAATTAATTTTTACTTCAATAATTTTGATTTGTACACGGCTTCATATGGATACCATCTCACAATGCAGAATAAATAATTCTGTAAAAAATTGAGCCTATTCTTTAAAAAATAGCCAAACTCTTGATTTGTTTATCAAAATTGTTTAAATAATTATTCATTCTTTGACATTTGCAGAGCATTATAGCAAAAAGTCACTGAAAAGATATATTTACTTAATTCTATAAAAAATGGAGCCTATTCGTTAAAAAATAGCCAAACTCTCAGTTTTTCAATTAAAATTATTTAAATAATTGAAAATTATTGTAAGTTTAGAAAGCAACATAGATAACAGTCATCGAAAAGATATTCTCAGTTGAATTCGTAAACAAAGTGAGCCTATTTGTTGAAAAACAGCCAAACACTGAATATGTGTACGAAAATTGTTAAAATAATTAACAATTATTGTAAATTTGCAAAGTAACATAGGAAAGACTTATTTTTAATACATTATTTTTGGTTCTGTAAACCAATTGAGCCAATTCGTTAAAAATAATGATATTACAAATAATAATTCTTGTAAATTTACAAAGCAGCATATAAAATAGTCATCGAAAAGACATTCCTAGTTGACTACGTAAATAAATTCTGCCTATTTCTTGAAAAATAGACAAACTCTGAATATTTTTAGAAAAATTGTTAAAATAATTAATGATTCTTGTATATTTGCAAAGTATCGTAGAAAAGATTTATTGACAATACATTCTTTCTTGATTCCCTAAACTAATTGATCCTATTCGTTGAAAAATGACCGGGCTCTTAATTTGTTTATGAAAATTCTTTAAATAATTAATAATTCTTGAAAATTTGCAAATCATTAAAGAAAAAAGTAATATGAAAGATATTCTTACTTAATTCTGTAAAAAATTGAGCCTTTTCGTTGAGAATTAGCCAAAATCTTAATTTTTTAATCAAAATTGTTTAAATAATTAATAATTCTTGTAAATTTATAAAGCAACCTAGAAAAGAGTTATCGGAAAGATATTCTTAGTTGACTCCGTAAACAAATTGTGCCTATTCCTTGAAAAATACCCAAACTCTGAATATGTTTATGAAGACTGTTTAAATAATTAATAATTATTGTAACTGTGCGATGTATCGTAGAAAAGAGTTATTAGCAATACATTATTGGTGATTCCGTAAACAAATTGGGCTTATTCGATGGATTTGTAAAACTTCATAGAAAAGAGTCATCGGAAGGTTATTCTTAGTGAATTCTGTAAAAGAAATTTAGCCTATTCGTTGAAAAATAGCCAAACTCTTTGTTTATGCAAATTGTTTCAATTATTAATAATTATTGTAAATTTACGAAGCAACATAGAAAAGTTTCATCAGTAAGACATTCGTAGTTGACTTTGTAAACAAACTGTACCTATTCCTTGAAAAATAGCGAAACTCTAAATATGTTTATGAAAATTGTTAAAATAATTAATAATTATTATATATTTGCAAGCTATCGTAGAAACGAATTATTGGAAATACAGTCTTTCTTGATACCCTAAACTAATTTATCCTATTCATTGAAAAAAGGCCAAGGTCCTTCAGAAAAGGTAAACAAAAATGTAAAGTTGGTTTTTAAATAAAAAAATTAACAAAATTTATTATAAAAAATCCAAACACAATTAAAAAATAAATGGTACTCAAAATTTCGAAAGTTTCAAACATTTTGAAATATAAATGAACTATGACTAAAACGTTAAATTGAAAATGAATCTTTCAAAATACGAATAAAATATTACATACATTGATTAGCAGTTCGAACTCGAAAGTTCATTGCCACACTACCCGATTCGGGTAGTGTTTCTAGGTGGATATTTACTACCAATGTGGGTCCACCACACCCACGACGGGCCAACAGCACGCAGGTATTCCTGAACGGTTACCCATCCAAGTACTAAACGCGCCCAACAATGCTTAACTTCAGTGATCTTACGAGAACTGGTGTTTCCAGCGTGGTATCGCCGTTGGCCGAATAAAATATTCAAAATGTTAATTAAAAGCCTTATTTTTAAAAAATGCGTGAAAGGAATCGTATATATACCGAAGTATAAATGCATATACTTCCGATAAGCTTCTTAGGCAAACAAACATCTCGAGTTCAAATAAACACAGATCGCCCATCGTCGATGAGATCGCCTTATGGTTAACTAAGTAACGGTAACGGTAACTAAACGACGAATACCAACTTTCAAAGATAGGATATCTGATCTGTACATGATCTTCCTGGCATAAATCCACTTTTGGATTGGTGATTTATGCTGAGAAGGTTACCAGCCTTCAGCAGCGTTGTATTAGATAGGAGTTAATATGTGCTCATCTGCCGAATACTGGCCTACCTCTAAACGAGGAACCAATAACTCTTTTTTTTTTCTTTTTTTTTTTTTAATTTGAAAAAGAGTTATATATAGATATATATTAAATTTTCTCCTGCTTGGAAATATTAAAACAGTTATATTAGTTGAACTGCAATATTATAATTTGTAATCCCTGGCAATTCGCAAAAAGCTTTAACATGTGAGGATTTCTTGAAAATTTTTGAAATTCCTTCGAAACCATCGAAATCAATTGAAAATTGCTTTCCCATTAAGCTACTAGAGAGATCGTGAGAAGAATCTCTTTTCAGAAAATACATGCATTATTTTTCTAGATGGTGCAAGTTAAATTTTTCAAGGAATCTGTATTATAATCAGAGAATAACATAAATTTTTAACGTCTTTTCCGACTAGATGCACACATGAATTAAAAACTATTGAAATTAATGTTTTTCTGAAAAAAGACCTAATACAGATTCCTTGAAAAATTTAACTTGTACCATTTAGCAAAATAATGCATGTATTTTCTGAAAAAATTCTTCTCTCGACCTCTCTAGTAGCTTAATGGGAAAGCACCCGACCGGCAATCGGAAGTTCTGAGGTTCGATTCCCAGCGGAGGGAAAGGAGAAGTTTTTTTTTCAGAAAAAAATTAATTAAAATAAGTTTTAATTCATATCTCCATCTAGTCTGAAAAGACGTAAAAAATTTCTGTTATTCTCTTATGATAATACAGATTCCTTGAAAAATAAATAATAATTAAAATAATAGAGCTCAGCAAGTTTTTCTAGTTGAATAGACAGGAGTATGGAGATTGATGAGATAAATGTAGTATGCAATACAGAAGAAAATAACGGGAGCAATAAAAGTGACTGCCATGGGAGGTGAACAATTTTAAGGCAAAAACTCGGGTCGTCAGACTTTCTAAAGGCAAGTTAAAGTATCTCAGAAAATGATCTTGTATCTCGTGTAACCTGCACATTTCCTAATACCAAGGTCTTTATATTTTTCGTCTAAACAATTATTATCCTCAGGAAATTTATTGTGTAAACATTTAATCACTTAGTTATTAATTTTAACAAGAAATTTTCTACCAAAAATGGTATAATCGAATTTTCTCTTCAGGAAATTAAGTTTGAACAGAAAAAAAAGGAATTGGCAACAAAATAGCTGAAACCTAAAAGAAAAAGATGAATTTTTAACAAAGAAGATTATTTTTCTACCAAAGATAACGAATTTTCAACGAAATCCATAAAATTTCAAACAAATAGTTCAATTTTCAACTAAAAAAGATCAAGTTTCAATTAAAAATATTAATTTTCTAACAAAAATGGCATAGTTGAATTTTTAATTAAAAAAATTAATTTTCAACCAATTCCCCTTACTTGAATATTAAACTAAAAAAGACCCATTTTTTTTACTTTTTTTTTAAATATTAAAAAATTTAGTCGAATCTTTTTTCTATCTTGACCGAAAAATTTTTCTTGGTTGAAAATTCATCTCTGTGGGTAGAAACTAGATTTTTTGGCTGAACATTCAACAATATAAACATTTATCCCAAATAAATGAATATTCAATCAAGAAGATTAATTTTCCACCAAAGAAGAAAATTTTTCAAACAAATAATTCAATTTTCAAATAAATTAATTTTCAACGAAAGAAAAATATTATAAAAAGTATTTCAAATAAGATAGAATCCATTTAAAATCAGGCAGTTTCTCCACTTCAATTTGCAGAATCTCTCAGCGATGAAATATGTTGTTTTGTATAGTAAATAGGCAAGACGTATTTTTCCGATATAAGAAAAAAAATGAATTTGCACATCTATGTTATAAATAATAAAAAAGATTAATTTTTAACCAATAGAATCACTTTTCTTAAAAAAAAGATTAATTTTCAACCAAAAATGACAATTAAAATTTCCCTTGAATAAATGAATTAAAAAAAAAATGAATTTTCATTTAAAATTACGAATTTTCATCGTAAAATTGTACAGTTAGGTTTTCAGTTAAAGAAATTAATTTTCAATAAAGAAGTTTAATTTTCTAACGAAAACAAAAAGAATTTTCAAATGAAAAAATGTTTTTTTTTAAATAGTTGAATTTTCAACCTACAAATATGAATTTTCAACCGAATGATCAAATTTTCAATCTTACTTGTCATATTTTAATGGAAATTTAAAAAACAACTTTTTTTACTGAAAATGTCGAAAAAAATGGATTTACATTTCTGTTTATTATTAATAAATGTTCTTTATCGCCCTTTATTTTAAATAAAACGTTTTTCTAAATAATGGAACACAACTTTAAAATTTAATTGTCATATTTTAATAGGAATTTCGAAAACAATTTTTTTACTGACAATTTCTACAAAAATGAACTCAAATTTCTATTCATTATTAATAAATGTTTTTTATTGTTTGCTATCTTAAGGTAATTTTCGCTTTAAATAATGAATTAAAATTTTGAAATTTAAATGCCATATTTTAATGGGCACTTGAAAAAAAAAAATTTTATTTTCCAAATTCCATTCCAAGAATCCAAATTCTTATTTATTGTAAAATGTTTTTTTTATCATTAATAAATGTTTGTTACTGTTTGACATTTTAAATAAAACGTCCCTTCAAATAATGAAACACAATTTTAAAACTTAATTCTCATATTTTAATAGGAATTTCGAAAAAAAAATTTTTACTGCAAATTTCTACAAAAATGAATTCAAATTTCTATTTATTATTAATAAATGTTTTTTATTGCTTAGTATTTAACGGAAAAGGTCACTTTACATAATGAATTACAATTTTCAAATTTAATTTCCATACTTTGGGAATTGGAAAAATAATTTTCTTTTACTGAAAATTAAAAAAAAAAAACGGATCCAAATTCTTATTTATTGTGAAATGTTTGATATTATTATTGTTCAGAATTTGAAGTGAAAGTTCATTTAAATAATGGAACACAATTTTCAAACTGAATTGTCATATTTTAATAGGAATTTGGAAAGAACATTTTTTACTGAAAATTTCTACAAAAATGAACTCAAATTTATTTTTATTATTAATAAATGTTTTTTATTGTTTGAAATTTTAAATGAAACGTCCCTTCAAATAATGAAACCAAATTTTCAAACTTAATTCTCATA
The DNA here is from genome assembly GCA_932195095.1 of Andricus curvator. NCBI lineage: Eukaryota > Metazoa > Arthropoda > Insecta > Hymenoptera > Cynipidae > Andricus > Andricus curvator. Next base: position 44,286 of record CAKNYM010044985.1, on the reverse strand, counting down.
TTTTAATAGAAATTTCGGGCAAAAAATTTTTTTTACTGAAAATTTCTACAAAAATGAATTCAAATTTCTATTTATTATTAATAAATATTTTTTATTGCTGGGTATTTTACGGAAAGGGTCGCTTTAAATAATGAACTACAATTTTTAAATTTAATTTCCATACTTTGGGAATTTGAAAAACAATATTTTCATTGAAAATTTCGACTAAAAATTAATCCTTATTTCTGTTTATTATTATTAAATGTTTTTCAATCTTGGGTATAATTTGAAAAAAAAGTTTTTTACTGAAAATTTCAACAAAAAATTGATCGAAATTCATATTTATATTGAAACTTTGCATTTTATTGTTGAGTATTTTAGGTGAAAGGTCCCTTTAAATAATGAAACACCATTTTCGAATTTCATTGTTATATTTTAATAGAAATTTGGAGAAAACAATTTTTACTGAAAATTTCTACAAAAATGAACTCAAATTTCTTTTTATTAATAATAAATATCTTTTAAATAATTTTTTTTTTTAAAAAAGATCTCCTTTCAGAAAAAAAAATTATTTAATAAAATTTTTGTTCATAGCTCCATCTAGTCTGAAAAGACGTTAAGTATTTTCTGTTATTCTCTAATGATAATACAGATTCCTTGAAATATTTGATTTGTACCATCTAGCAAAATAATGCGTGTATTTCAGAAAAAAGTTTCTTCTCTCGATCTCTCTAGTAGCTTAATGGGAAAGTACCTGACCGGAAATCAGTAGTTCTGTGGTTCGATTCCCAGCGAAGGGAAAGAGGAGATCTTTTTTCAGGAAAAAAAATTATTTAAAATAATTTTTCTTTCATGGCTCCATCTAATCTGAAAAGACGTTAAATATTTTCTGTTATTCTCTAATGTTAATACAGATTCCTTGATAAATGTCTTTTATTGTTTGGCTATATTTTAATGGGCGCTTGAAAACAAGTTTTTTTTTTACTGAAAATTTCGAAAAAAACAAATGATCCAAATTCTGATTTATTTTGAAAAATATTGATCGATCTTTATGATAAAAATTCTTTAGTAATTTATTATAAACGTCTGATTAACCCTATTTATTATCTTAATAACCTGAGATTGGCTACGGCATTCCCTTTTGATTTTAATGGTCAAATAAAACGAAACTAGTTATGGTCTCCTGGGTGTTGAAGCAGCGAAGAAATTGAATCTCGGGAAGAAAGAATTAGTGAGATTGAAACGAGGATCGAAAGCTGACAATTTTAATTGGCATTTCAATAAATTTTTTTGAGGAAATTATTAGTACACTAAAAAAATTAGCACTCTACTATTAAAAATAATAATTATTAATAAATTTAATTAAATATTCAAATAGCTATATTGGCTTCCATTAAATTTTAATTTTTAATTTAATTTTAATTTAATTTTAATCGGCTCTCAGTAATCTTCAACATTTATTTAAATATAAAATCCAGCAGGAATTAGAAGCAAAGAAATAAATTAATAAATTAATTTGGGATTTTATCTGGAATTCTGAGTATTTCTGATTTCTTCCATTTTCGACACTGAATCATTTTAAAATCTTGAAATTTCAAAAATCTTCTTGAAATAGGTCTATCTTGAATATTTGCAATGGAAGATTCTTCAATTTTTAGTATGTATAATTTAAAATGATGTAATTTTCAATGTTGAAAATAAAAAGTCAAGTTTTTAATTCTAAATTTTTCAAATTGAATAAATCATGTAAATCATCAAAACTGCAGAATTTTTAATTGTGAAACTTGAAAGATGCATAATTTTTTAAGTTGAATTTACCAAATTAAAAACTATTCAATTTTAAAGATTTACAATTGAAAATTCTTGAATTTTTAAAATATAGAATTGTGAATTATTCAATTTTCATGATTTGTAATTGAAAAATTTTCACTTTTAACTATTTGCAATTTAAAATTCTTCAATTTTTAAGATTTACAATCGAAAACTTTTTAATTTTAATGACGTACAAACAAAAATTCTTAAATTTTTATGATTTCAAAGATCAAAAGTCGAGAGTTTTCAATTCCAAATCTTCCAAATTGAAGAAATTTCAAATGAAAATCATCAAAATTAACGAATTTTTAATTGTAAATTTTGAAAGTTAATACTCTTTATTTTAACGATTTACAATTCAAAGGTCTACAATTTTGAATAGCTACAATTAAAAATTCTTCAATTTTAAAGATGAATAAACGAAAATTCTGAAGTTTAGAATATTTTGAAGATCAAAAGTATAGTTTTCAATTCTGAATCTTCCAAATTGAAGAAAATTCGAATATAAATCATCAAAATTACATAATTTTTAATTGTAAAACTTAAAGCTTGCATAATTTTTAAAGGTAAATTTTCCAAATTAAAAACCCTTCAATTTAAAAAATTTACAATTGAAAATGGTTGAATTTATGAAATATAGAATTTTTAATTATTCCATTTTCAAGACGAATGCTTGATTTTGGAAAAAGTTTAAATTTGGACAATTTAAAATTGAAAATGATTCAATTTTTATGATTTGAATTTTAAACTTTTAACGGCACATGAATTTGAACGTTTTTTTGGAATAGTTCAATTTTGAAGATTTACAATTGAAAATTCTTCGATTTTAACAATTTGTAATTTAAAATTTTTCATTTTTTAAGATTTACAATTGAAAACTCATTGATTTAAAAAATTGAACGATTTTTAATTTAAAATTCTTCAATTTTAACGACTTGCAATTTTGAATTCTCAAGTTTTTAAGATTACAATTAATTTATGAAATATAGAATTGTAAATTATTCAATTTCCAAGATGCTTGTTTTTTGGAACAGCTGAAATTTGGAAGATTACAAATTTTAAATTATTCAATTTTTTAAATTCATATTTTAAAGGTAGGTAAATTTAAACAGTTTTTTTTGTATAGTTTAATTTTAATTGAAAGAAAAAACTCATCAATTAAAAAAATTTAACGATTTTCAATTTAAAATTCTTAAATTTTAACGATTAGCAATTTTAAATTCTTAAATTTTTAAGATTACAATTAATTTATGAAATATAGAATTATAAATTATTCAATTTTTAAGATGCTTGTTTTTTGGAACAGCTGAAATTTGGAAGATTAAAAAATTTTAATTATTCAATTTTAAAAATTCATATTTTAAAGGTAGGTAAATTTAAATAGTTTTTTTTTGTATAGTTCAATTTTAATTGAAAAAGAAAACTCATCAATTAAAAAAATTTAACGATTTTCAATTTAAAATTGTTCAATTTTAACGATTTGCAATTTTAAATTCTTAAATTTTTAAGATT
>CAKNYM010044985.1:28622-40973 GCA_932195095.1 Andricus curvator | reverse complement strand
CAATTAATTTATAAAATACAGAATTGCAAATTATTCAATTTTCAAGAAGAATGCTTGTTTTTTGGAATAGTTTAAATTTGGAAGATTTAAAATTATTCAAGTTTTAAGATTTATATTTTAAAGGTTTGTAAATTTGAACGTTTTTTGGAATAGTTCAATTTTCAAGATTTATAATGGAAAATTCTTCAGTTTTAACGATTTCCAATTTAAAATTCTTCAATTTTTAAGATTAACTATTGAAAACTCTTCAATTTTAAAGATTTAACGATTTTCGGTTTCGAATGTAAAGTATCAAAATCACAGAATTTTTCACTGTAAAATATAAAACTTGCCTAATTTTTAATTGTAAATTTTCAAAATTAAAATCTCTTCAATTTTAAAGATTTACAATTCACTACTTATATACAAAAATTACATTTGACGGAATTGCATAATCGAACTTTCACTGATCGTGAGTGATTTATCGACCAAAATGAATCTTAAATACATAACGAATTGATCTTTGAGCATTCACTGTAAATAGTTCATAATAAGTGTAAACATTTTGATTTCTGAGAAAGAATTTAATTTTAATTTTCAATTTAGTCAAATCAGAGGAATTTTTTAAGCGATGATTTTTATCATCAATTATTTAAGATCCGGTTTTCAAGGTCTTGTCTCGCGAGTCAAGAATTCACTTTCCAAGTTCTTTGAGTGAGTAGAAACATTTATAAAATTATAAACGAAAATAATTTGCCGATGTTAGTATTTGTCTAGATAAGATTGTTTAAAAAATTCAAATTACAAACAGTGATATTCATTTTCAAAACAAGCAATCCAGACGAAATCTTATACTCTTAAAAAGCAAATTCTTCTCCAGTTATTCTCGAACAGGATTGCTACAAGATATAATTATCCACAATAAGAGTTATCAAGACTCAAGTATGAGAAATTACATTCAATTAATTTCATGAATAAGTTCCAAACATGATTAGAATTCAAATTTAACAAGGAATCTGTATTATCATCAGAGAATAACAGAAGTTTTTAACGTCTTTTCAGACTAGATGAAGATATGAATTGAAAATTATTTTAATTAATTTTTTTCTGAAAAAAGACCTTCTCCTTTTGATCCGCTCGGAATCGAACCTCAGAATTTCCGATTGCCGGTCGGGTGCTTTCCCATTAAGCTACTAGAGAGATCGAGAGAAGAAACATTTTTCAGAAAATACACGCATTATTTTGCTAGATGGTACAAGTTAAATTTTACAAGGAATCTGTATTATCATCAGAGAATAACAGAAGTTTTTAACGTCTTTTCAGAATAGATGGAGATATGAAAGAAAAATTATTTTAATTAATTTTTTTCTGAAAAAAGACCTTCTCCTTTCGCTCAGCTGGGAATCGAACCTCAGAACTTCCGATTGCCGGTCGAGTGCTTTCTCATTAAGCTACTAGAGAGATCGAGAGAAGAAACTTTTTTCAGAAAATACACGCATGTTTTTGCTAGATGTTACAAATCAATTTTTTTAAAGGAATCTGCATTATCATTAGAGAATAACAGAAATTTTAACGTCTTTTCAGACTAGATGGAGATATGAATAAAAAATTATTTTAATTCATTTTTTTCTGAAAAAATATCTTCTCTTTTCGCTCCGCTGGGAGTCGAACCTCAGAACTTCCGATTGCCGGTCGGGTGCTTTCCCATTAAGCTACTAGAGAGATCGAGAGAAGAAACTTTTTTCAGAAAATACAGGAATTATTTTGCTAGATGGTACAAGTTAAATTTTTCAAGGAATCTGTATTATCATCAGAGAATAACAGAAATTTTTAACGTCTTTTCAGACTAGATGGAGATATGAACTAAAAATTATTTTAATTAATTTTTTTCTGAAAAAATATCCTCTTCTTTCGCTCCGCTGGGAATCAAATTTTAACCCAAAAGATGAGTTTTCTACAAAACAGTTGAATTTTAAAATAAATAGATCAGTTTTCAACCAAAAAGATAAATTTTCAGCACAGAGGATTAATTTTCTACCCAAAAAGTTGAATTCTCAAGAAAAAATATAAATTTTGAACCAAAGAGTTGAATTTTCAAAACAAAAAATCACATACATTTTCAACTCAGTTGTTTGAACAATTGATGCAATGTTAGTCGAAATTTTATTTGATTAATTTTTAGTTTATATTTTTTTGATATTTTAAACATTTTAAAATTTAATGATGACAAGGAAAGAAGAATTGAAACAAAATCAGATTTCGGACTCACGTTAGAGATCGAAAATAGAAAACAAATTTTAAAAAATAGTGTCAAGATAGTGTCACAAAATTTTCCGAGTATTAAAAATGGACTTCAATGTTTATTTAAAATGTTGTTTTTTAGTCCGTGAATTATCAAAATTCCATTTTTCTTCTCATTTTTCCGCACGTAAATTTCAACTGAATTAATAGAACCCAATAAAAAAATCCAACTATTTAAAATAAAATAGTTAAAAATTAATTTTTTTAATTGAAAATCGAACTATTTTGTTGAGAATTCAACTGCTGATTGGTTAAAAAAATTCACTTATTTGTTGAAAATTCGTTTTATTTTGTCTTGAAAATTCCAGAATTTGATAGAAAATTAAACTATTTTGTAGAAAATTCGTTTTTTTAATTAAAAATTAATTCTCTTGAATGAAAATTTAACTACTCTATTTTAAGTAAAAAATGTATCCCTTTCAGTTTAAAAAATGTGCTATTTAGTTGTTTTTTAATTAAACTATTTTAAATAAAATAGTTCAAAATTAATTTTTTAAACTGAAAATTCAACTATTTTGTTGAGAATTCAACTGCTCATTGGTTGAAAATTAACTCTTTTTTTTGAAAGTTGCTCTTTTTTTGTCTTGAAAATTCAAGAATTCGGTAGAAAATTAAACTGTTTTGTAGAAAATTCTTTTTTTAATAAAAAATTAATTCTCTTAAATGAAAATTTGATTATTCCATTTAAAGTTAAAAATTGATCTTTTTCAGTTGAAAAATCTGCTATTTATCATTTTTTTTAAATTCAAATATTTTAAGTAAAATAGTTAAAAATTAATTTTAAAAATTGTAAATCGAACTGTTTTGTTGAGAATTCAACTGCTCATTGGTTGAAAATTAACTTTTTTGTAGAAAATTCGTCTTTCTTTATCTTGAAAATGCAAGAATTTTGTAGAAAATTAAACTGTTTTGTAGAGAATTCATTTTTTAAATTAAAAATTAATTTTCCTAAATGAAAATTTAACTACTCCATTTCAAGTTAAAAGTGTATCTCTTTCAGTTTAAAAAATGTCCTATTTAGTTCATTTTTTAAATTCAAATATTTTAAATAAAATAGTTCAAAATTAATTTTTTAAACTGAAAATCCAACTATTTTGTTGAGAATTTAACTGCTGATTGGTTGAAAAATAACTTTTTTGTTGAAAATTCATATTCTCGGATAGAAAATTCAACAGTTTTGTAGAAAATTCGTCTTTTTTTGCCTAGAAAATTAAATGGTTTTGTAGAAAATTAGTTTTTTAAATTAAAAATTAATTCTCCTAAATGAAAATTTAACTACTCCATTTTAAGTTAAAAATTTATCTCTTCCAGTTAAAAAAATGTGCTGTTTAGTTTTTTTTTTAATTCAACTATTTTAAATAAAATAGTTCAAAATTAATTTTTTAAACTTAAAATTCAATTATTTCGTTGAGAATTTAACTGTTAATAGGTTGAAAATGAACTTTTTTGATGAAAATTCATATTCTCCGATTGAAAATTCAACATTTTTGTAGAAAATTCGTTTTCATAAAAATTAATTCTCTTGAATGAAAATTTAACTAATCCATTTCAAGTTCAAAATTTATCTTTCTCAGTTTGAAAAATCTGCTATTTAATTCATTTTTTTAGAAAATTCAACTATTTGGTTAAGAATTGATACATTTTGTTGAAAATTCGTCTTTTCTGGTAAAAAAAATAATCTTCTTGGTTGAAAATTCAACTATTTTGTAGAGAATTCATCTGTTTGGAATTTTGGAAGTTTGGAATTGTCAGAGAATTTTTTTCCCAGGACTTGAGTAGACGTCCTGTAATTTTTAAATAAACGAATTTAATTAATAAAATATTTTTATTTTGTATTTTACTTTTTAAAATTTAATATCTACCCTTTTTCCAATTATTATTATCATTGTGGCGATTCGACAGACGATTTCAAATTCAATTTTCAATTCATTTCACGGTCCAATTTTTCAATTTTCCCGGTCAACTAAAAGTAACATATTCATATTTGCCGCAAAACGCAAAAATTTATTTTTATTCATGACGTTCATTCTAAACATCCTTTAACAAACCAGAGCAAAAAATTGCAAAATAAATGAATTTTGAAACAAATATTAAAATTTTGCACTAACAAATATCAATTTTTAACAAAAAATGGAATAGTTAAACTTTCAGTTGGAAAAATTCATTTTCAACCAAAAATAACGGATTTTCAAGAAAATAGTTCCATTTTCAACCTGAGTGATGAATTTTCAACTAAAATGATGAATCTTCAACTGCAATAGTTGAATTTTGAAGCAAAAAAATAATTTTTCCACTAAAACAATGAATTTTCAACAACAAAAGATTAATTTGTACTAAAAAAGATAAATTGTTAACCAAAACTTAAATAATTAAATGTTAAGTTAAAAAAATTATTGTTCAACCAAACAGATGAATTTTCAACTAAAATTATAAATATTTAACTGAAATAGTTGAATTGTAGACCAGAAAAATGAATTTTCAACTAAAATGACGAATCTTTAACTAAAATAGTTGAATTTTTGACCAAAGAGATGAATTTTCAACCAACAAGATTAATTTCTACCAAAAAAGATGAATTTTCAACTAAAAAAAGATCATTTTTCAACCAAAAATTGAATAATTAAATTTTTAGTCAAAAAATGAATGTTCAATCAAAGCGATGAATTTTTATCTAAAATTATGGAATATTCAACTGGAAAAATAGTTACATTTTCAGTGGAAAAAACAAAATAATTTTCAACCAAAAAGGAAACAAATTTACAACAATAGTTAAATTTTCGGCAAAAAAATCCTTTTCATACATAGAAAAAACAAATTTTCAATGAAATAGCTCATATTTCAATCAAAGAAATGAATTTTTAATTAAAATTATGAATATTCAACCAAAAAAAAATAATTTTCAACAAAAGAGTTTAACTTTCTGGAATTTTTAACCGAAAAGAAGAGTTTTTAAACAAGAAAATTAAATTACAAGGAAAAAGATAATTTTCTATCCAAAAGAAAATCGATTTTTAACCAAATATATCGTTGAATTTTGAACAAGAAAAGATCGATTTTCAACCAAGAATGGACATTCAAATTTTCAGTTGAAAGAATTAATTATCAACCAAACTGATGAATGTTCAACTGGAATAGTTTAATTTTTCAACCAAAAATAGAATTGTTAAATTTTCAGTTAAAAATCTAATTCTTAAACACCAAAAAAAACGGACTTTTAGCAAAATAGTTAAATTTTCCACTGGAATAGTTAAATTTTTAGTTTAAAAAATTGATTTTCAACACAGTTGAATTTTTAACCAGAGATTATTTTTAAATTAAAATTATGATTCTTCAACCAAAAAAATAATTTTTAACAAAAGAGTTCAACTTTTAAACAAGTAGATAAATTTTTAACTAATGAAATTCAGCAATATTTCTTCTTTGAAATACTACTTCTACTCTAAAAACTACTTGAAGTACTTTCTTTATCTAAAATTTGCAAGAGATTTTTTTATATATATACTATTAAACCATTTCCCTTTCAGGGTAGGCGTGACACTACCCGATTCGGGTAGTGTTTCTAGGTTTTTCTTGTAGTTATAAATAACTACAAGTGTGGGCTCACCACACCCACGATGTGCCAACAGCACTCATGTCAGTATTCTTGAATGGTCACCCATCCAAGTACTAACCGCGTCCAACGCTGCTTAACTTCAGTGATCTGACGAGAACTGGGTTTTTCAGCGTGGTATGGCCGTTGGCCATAATTTATAATTTATTATAAATAAAAAAAAAATATTTATTATATTATTATATTATAATTTATAATGGAAAATAATAAAAATTCAATAATAAATTATGATTTAATTAGAGTAAACTGAGATAATTTGAAGAATCTGCGACTGTAGATAAAGTAGAAATCACTTTTCTAAATTGACCAAAATTATTAAAATAATGAAAACTTGAATTTTTCTGCGATCAGAAGTAAATTCCCCGTTTTTTAAAATTGAAAAATTCCAAACGTATTCTGCTTGATGGTTATTTAAATTTATAGAAATTCCCTGACTTTTGCAATCATTTTTTTTTTAATTCCTAACATTTCCCTGACCAATAAAATTCCCTGAATTTTTTAAAAATTGTTGTTGGCTAGGTTCGTTTTCCGTAATTTAATTACGGTACCTGATTTGTTTTTGAATAACGCAAACTACTAATGTTTGTCACAGAATTAATATTTTTTTAAAGAGTTTAAAAGGAAACAGGAAAAGATAGTGGTTTTATAATTCACCACGAGATCAAATACACATTTCCCCCCTGATTAAACTGATACCAAAGTTAAAAAATAATTTTTATCATCAATTATGAGAATGTAAAAGAAACTTTTTTATAATTACAACGCGAAACTTCGCAATTATCATACTTATTTACAAAATAATTTTCCTTTTTTCAGTACATTTCTGGTGTTCTTGTTCGGGAATTTTCCGCTCAGGAATCTCTATTATTGAAATTCCTTACAATCTCATGAAAGCAGATCGATAAAGACATCACGAGAAAAAATGTTAATATTTCTGATAAAAAAATGTAGCATAATTTGAAGTCATTTGAATTGGAAACCAAATAACAAAAATTTTAAGAACAAAAAATAATTTTCTACCAGAAACCGAATTTTCAAAAAAAAAATTGAACATTGAACTATTTGGTTAAAAATTCGTTTATTGTGAGTTGAAAATTAATTTTTTCAACTAAAAATTTAACTAATACATTTTTTGTTGAAAATTGAAAAATTAATTTTATTAGTTTAAGACCCACCTTTATGGCTGCAAATTGAACTATTTTGTTGTAAATTATTTTTTTTATAAATAATTTTTTGAACTGAAGATTAAACTATTCAATCTTGAGTTGAAAATTTATCGCTTTTAGTTGAAAAATCAACTATTTGGAGGAAAATGAACTTTTTTGTTGAAAATTCCACTTTTTTGTAGAAAATTCTATTATTTTAATAAAATCTTCAACTGTTCAGTTGAAACTGAACTTTTTATTAAAAAGTGATCTTTTTACTGAAATTTCGACTTTTCCAGTTGAATGTAACTGTTTTTATTTAAAAATAAAATCTATTTTGGTTGAAACACTAACTCCTACATTTTCCGTTTAGTATTCATCTTTTTTTGGTAATGAATTTTATTTTTTAATTGAAAATTCATTACTTTTGTTTGAAACTAAACGGTTTTATCAGAAACTTCTCCTTTTCGGTTGAAAATTTAACTGTTTTTTTTTAATTCGTCTTTTAAGTTAGAAAAGTAATTTTATTGGTTGAAAATTGTATTATTTTGATTTACGTTTAAATAATATAATGAATTATTTTGTTGAAAATTTAAGAATTTCTTCAAAAAGTCCTCCTGTTTGGTTTACAATTTTTATATTTTATTAAAAATTCGTCTTTTGAGGTTGAATTCAACTGCTTTTGATTTTAAATTTTTTTGTTGGCAATTCATATTTTTTGTTGAATTCGACTACTTTTGATTTAAAATTAAAATATTTCTTTTTTGAAATACCAACGATTATATTTTTGATGAGATTTAATCTTTTTAATTGAAGATTCAACTTATTTGTTAAAAGTTTTATTATTTTGTTTAAAATTCAACTATTTTTTTATATTTTTAATTATTTTGTTGAAAATTCAACTGCTTTGTTAAACATTTGTCCTTTTGGATTAAAAAATTTTTTTTTGTAGAAAAGTTCTTGGTTAAAAATTCAAACGTCTTCTACAAACTTCGTCTTTTTGGCTCGAAGATTTGACTATTTGGTCAAAAATGCAGCTATTTGTGGTTGAAGTTTAATAATTTTGTTTGAAAATTTAATCATTTGGTTAAAAATTCAACAATTTTTTTGAGTGTTATTTATTTTAATGAAAATTCGACCATTTGTTTAGCAATTTAACTATTCTGATGAAAATTGGTGTTTTTTTTTTATTTGGTTGAAATATGAACTATTACATTTTTCTTTGAGAATTCATTTTTTTGTGGAAAATCTTAAGCGTTTCATAATAAATTCAATATTAGGGCGGAATGAAAATGATCAAAATGGTCGAATCGTTTGAGCTGAGCGAAAAAAATTTGTGGGTGGACAACCGAAAAAAGTGAAAAAAAATTTGAAATCGATTAATATCTTCTGTTCTCTTTTTTGATTTGAAAATTCAAAATTTGGAAAATTTCAAAAAATCTCCCTAGGCCTATTGCTTCGAAAATTATGTGCGAATTTTTCGTACATACAGTTTTTGCTAGTGAAGAATAATAAGAAATTATAAATTTTAAAAATTTTTTGCTCGATTTAGAATTTTTTGTAAAAAGTTGAATATGTTGAACCTGAAATTTCGTCAGCTTGAATCAAAAAAACATGCTATTACTTTGTTTTTTCAAAAAAAAATTTTTAGTCTTAACATGTCGTCAAAAAAAGTGACAATTTGTGTACGCTTGAAACATCAGTAAAAAATTTCTTTTTTGAAAAAACAAAATAATATCATGTTTCTTTGATTCAAGCTGAAGAAATTTCAGGTTCGACATATTTAACTTTTTTCAAAATGTATGCATAGGACTCAATAAAAAAAAACAAGATTTTTGGCTATTTTCAACAAATTCTAAATTGAGCAAAAATTTTTTTTTCAATTTGTAATTTTTTATTATTATTCACTAGCAATAACTGTGCATAGAAAAAATTCGCCATAATTTTCGAACTCTGCAAATTTGTTAACAATCTTTAGAATAAAAAAGTATTTTTTTAGGCTTGAATTTTATTATCAATTAAATTTTTCACGAGCGAGTTACTCCCGTCTAATAATGATTATTAAGTATATCCTTTGAGTTTTAATTGGGTTCAATTGTATCAATAACTCGAGAATTAATTTCAATTCTTGTACAAGGGACGAAAAAATTTAGTATAATATATTAATAAATAGAATAGCAAAACTATTTCAGAAAACGGTTTTGTTTTCAACTCAAGAATCTCGTATTTATTTATTCCTGAGATTTTAGAAATTAATTCAGACATTAATTAACTTCAGAAATTATTTAATAAATTATCCTGGGTACGCTTTTATTGTGGAGAGTTTCATTGTGTAGAGTTTATTACATATTTGTAAGACAGTTAACGTGAATTTAAATTTAATTTTTGGTAAAAAAGGGGATTTTTTCAGAAAAGGGAATTAAAATAGTAGCCCTATTTTTTGAAAATTTGGAACCATTATTATTTTTAGGTTCAGTAAGTAATAAACTTTTTTTCTGAATAAATTTTTGTTTGATTGTTGAATATTTCAGATGTATCAAAAAAGAATCTAGAAGACCAAAAAAATTTTTTTGTTTATTTTACAGGATTTTACAAAATGTATTAGGAAAAATTCCAGCCTTTTTAAAAGATATTTAGAACTTTTAGAAAATATTTGATAAATTTTCGGAAATTCTTCCAGGATTTAAAATGTTTTTAATCTATTAAAAACCTCTTAAATTCCTGAAAATATTTTTAGCTGACTCGAATCTTCCAAATTTTCCTACGAATTTTAAGAAAATTTTTTTATTCACTAAATACTTTCAAACATTTTTTTAAAGCTTCTAAAATTTAGGTTTGAAATCTTTTTAAAAAATCTGCATTTTTTACAATCTTTTACAGTTTAAAATTCTTTTTTAATCTCTTCAAATCTTGTAAATATTTCTTGAATTTACTCGATTTAAAAAAAAATTTAATCTTACCAAATTGAAACATTTTGCTTTAAAATCTTCTACACTTTTTCGAAATTTAAGACAATTTTTTGAAATCTTTTTCAATTTTCTCTTAAAGTTCATTTTTCAAAATAAAAAATGATACATTTTTTTTTCATAAATCTTAAGAAATTTCTTTTCTTAATCCTTTCAGAATTGTTAAACCTTCTAATATTTTTAAATTATTCCAATTTTTCGCGATTTTTTTTTAGTTCTGCAAAATTAAAAAAATTGTCATAAAATCTTTCAGATTCTTCTTTGAAAATTTTAGACATCTTTTGAAATGTTTTGAAATCTTTTTAAATTTCTCTTAAAATTATTTTTTCAAAATAAAAAATCATTTTAATGTGTCCTAGGAATCTAAAGAACTTTTTAATTTTCTTGAAACCTTACAAAATGCCTAAAATATCTTATATGTTTTTATTATTTTTCAATCGTTTCAAAACTTCTAAGTATCTCTTAAACTTACTCAAATTTGTTCTAAAATTATGTACTATGGCAAAATTTTGCATTAAAATCTTTTACACTCCTTTTCAAAAATTTAAGAAATAATTTAAAATGTTTTGTAATCTTTTTCAATTTGCTCTTAGAATTCATTAAGAAAAAAATCATTCGAAATTTTCCCATGAATCTTAAAAATATTTTTTTTTATACTCTTGACGTCCTGTGAAATTGAGTTTACCTAAAAAAAATTTTAATCCTGAAAATTTAAAAGAATTGTCCCAAAGTCTTAAATATTTTTTCCACTTATTTTAAAATCTTCAAAACCTAAAATTATTATTTTAAAACTAAACCTAAACCATTAAAAATTTTCCCAGAAATCTTTAACAAAAATGTAATCTCAAAATCTTTCAAAATTACTAAAAAGCTTCTAAATTTTTTTTCGAATTCTTCAAAATAAGTTTTCCCCATAATTTAATTTTTCTTATCTCTGAAAATGTAAAAAAGTTTAGAAATTATAGTGTGGTAGCAAAATCTTAAGAACAGAATAAAATTATTTCCTGATATTAAACAATCATTTACAATTTAAATTGTATTCAATTTAAAAACAAAAAACAAAAAAAAACGGAAAAACCTGGAATTTACAGGATTATTAAAAATTAATATTCTTAACTAAAAATTTAACTAAGCTTTTTGTCTACATTTTTTTTTAATAGACATTTAATATTTTTGGTTAGAAAATTCATTTGCTTTGGTTGAAAATGTAACTGTTTCCTTTCAAATTTATTTTATTTGCTTAAAAACTTATTTCTCTAACTTAAAATTCAACTATTTTATTTCAGATGAAAATTTATATTTCTGTTGTTGAAACTTCATCTATTTTGTTCGAAATCATTCACTTTTTGCTATTCCATTTTTTCTTTGAAAATTTATCTTTTTTCGTTGAAAATTCACTTATTTTGTTGAAAACTCGTCTTTTTTAGTTGAAAATTCGTATTTTTTGGTATAATTTAACCGTTTTTTATTGAAAATTAAATAATTTTTTTGTGTGGAAATATCAATTATTACACTTTTTGTTTTAAAATTAACTTTTTTTTGTATCAATGATTCATCAGTTTAGTAGAAAATTTAACTATTTTGTTGAAAATTTCCTTTTTCTTGGTTGAAAATTAGTTATTTTAATTGAAAATGTAATAATAAAATTTTACATTAATAAATCTTAATCAACTTCAATGTTTATTTAAAATCTTATCTTTGAAAATTCTATTTTGTTAAAAAACCATATTTCTTGGTTGAAAATTCAACTGTTTTGTTAAAAATTCGTCTTTCTACCTTAAAAATTAAAAAATTTGATTGAAACGTTTTTTTTTACTTTTGACTAACAAACTTTTTGTTGCTTGAAAATTCAACTATTTTGTTGAAAATTCATCTTTTTGGTTTGAAAATTCATCTCTTCCTGTACAACCTTCACCTTTTTTGGTTAAAAATTAATCTGCTTCGGTTGAAAATAAACTTTTTTGTAGAAAATTCGTATTTTTGGCTGGAAAATTCAACTATTTGGTTGAAAATTTAGGTATGTTCTTGAAAACTCGTTTTTTGTTTGGTGGAAAAAAAATTTATTGTTGAAAATTCATATTTTTGGGTAAAAAAATAACTTTTTTGTTGAAAATTCAACTGTTTTGTTTAAAATTCACCTTTCTGGCTTCAAAATTGAACAATTTGGTTGAAAATTCAAGTATTTGATAGAAAATAAAATTTTGGTTGAAAATTTATATTCTTGGTTAAAAATTAACTTTTTTGTTGAAAATTCAACTGTTTTGTAGAAAATTCATCTTTCTGGCTTAAAAATTGAGCAATTCGGTTGAAAATTCAACTATTTAATAGAAAATAAAATTTTTGTTGAAAA
>CAKNYM010044985.1:7460-18292 GCA_932195095.1 Andricus curvator | reverse complement strand
CATGTTTATTCAAGTTAGTGTCTCATTATTCCACTAAATAACAACAACTTTTTTGTTGAAAATTCCTATTTTTGGCTCGAAAATTCAACAATTTGGGAGAAAATTTAACTATTTGGTTGAAAATGTATGTATTTTGTTGAAAATTCGTTTTTTTTTGTTTCCTAGAAAATTAATTTTTTTGTTAAAAATGCAACTGTTTGGTTTAAAATTAACCCTTTTTAGTTGAGCATTCACGTACTTTGTTGAAAATTCTTTTTTGTTGTTGTTGTTGTAAAATCCAAATGTTATTTATTTAAAATGAAAATATTTTTGTTGAATAATCAATTTAATCATTAATCATCTTTCTGGTTACAAATTCAATTCCTTGGTTTTTAAATATTTAACTTTTTGTTGAAATTTTAACAATTTGGCCGAGGATTTAACTATTTGATTGAAAATTATATAATTTGTTTAAAAAATTTTTCCTTCTTTACTGAAAAATTGTCCTATTGTATTAAACATTCGTCTTTTTTGTTTTAAAATTCATCTCTACCTGTAGAAATTCTATATCTTTTGGTTAAAAATGCAAAAAATAATACTATCGATAATAAAATAATAATAATACTATCGAATAATAAATCTTTTTTGGGGTGAAAAATCAACAATTTGGTTGAAATTTTTTTCTTTCTTGACTGAAAATTCTTTTTTTGTTGAAAATTAAAATATTTGGTTGAAAATTGGTCTTTTTTGGTAGAAATATTAATCTTCCTTGTTGAAAATTGATCTATTTGGTTGAAAATTCAACTTCTTGGTTGAAAGTTGAACTAAATTTTCTTACAAAATCATTTTTTTTATTTAAGATTCATAATTTTAGTTGAAAATTCGTTTTTTTG
This sequence comes from Andricus curvator, assembly GCA_932195095.1. Classification (NCBI taxonomy): domain Eukaryota; kingdom Metazoa; phylum Arthropoda; class Insecta; order Hymenoptera; family Cynipidae; genus Andricus; species Andricus curvator. The sequence continues at coordinate 17,420 of CAKNYM010044985.1, read as the reverse complement.
TTGTTAAAAATTTAACTTTGTAACTGAAAATTTAACTATTTTGTTGAAAGTTCAAGTGATTGGTTGAAAATTAACTTTTTTGTTCAAAATTTGTTGAAATTGCATTTTAAAATTCAACTGCTTTGTAGAAAATTCGTCCTTTTGGCTTGAAAACTCAAAAATTTGGTAGAAAATTCAACTACTTAGTACAAAATTAAACTGTTTTGTAGAATATTCGTTTTTGTATTGAAAATTAATTCTCTTAAATGGAAATTTAACTTTTCCATTTTCGGTTAAAAACTTATCTTTTTTAGTTTCAAAATTGAATTATTTAGTAAAAAAATTTTAGAGACGATAAAAATATAAACTAAAAATTAATCAAATAAAAAATAATTAAATAAAATTTGGACTAACACTGCATCCACTGTTCAAACTTCTGAGTTGAAAATTTATGTAATTTGTTGAAAGTTTGTCTTTTTTGGTAGAAAATTAATCATCTTGGTTAAAAATTCAACTATTTCGTTCAAAATTTATATATTTTCTTGAAAATTTACCTTTTGGTTGAAAATTGTTATTTTTGTTTGAAAATTGAACTGTTTTGTAGAAAGCTCATCTTTTTGGTTAAAAACTCAACTGATTAGTTAGTTGATTTAAAAACATGTGTACGAAACCAATTTTGCAAATCAGCTTAAGCATATTCATAATAATATTAAAATTTGTGATAATATGTTCTTGATTCCGCACTATTTTAGACCGATAAACTTATTTAAAAATTTAACAACATTTTACTAGAGTATAATATGTTTAAACTTTGAACCTCATTTTCTCAGATCTGTTGAACACTTCAGCACTTTCTACTGATAAGAATACAACAAAAAACATTCAAGAAGACCACAGACTGAAAAATGGTCCATGTTTGAATTTTGTTACATTTATTTTTATCTGCAGATAAAATTGACAATACAATTTTGATATTACGGTTTCTAATGCATTGCAATTTAAGAATTTTAAATTAGATTAAAATCAAATTCAGAATCCCATTTAACTTCCAATAATCAAGTTAATGTATAGAATTCCTGAAAATAAAACAAGAATTCAACGATCAAATTTGGACAAACACTACAAAATGCTCCTATTGCAATTCCTAAGAACAAAGAAATTTGTTTCTTTGGACAAAAATTAAAAATTAAAAAAAAGGAAAGAAAAATGAGAAGGCAACCAACCACATCCCCTTCCTTCTCTTTTTTTTTATTTCTTTCGTCTTTTTTATTTTTATTATTATCAAATCACAATATGAAAGCATGCAAAATATTTACCAACGTTTCAGTGCTCACACAGCACCCTTATCAAGGCAATAAAACAAAAAAAAACTCTAAATTTATAAATTTTAATAAATTTTAATTTAATTTTTAAATTCTCATTTTCCTTTCCTCTTTTTTATTTTTATGCAAAGAAACAAATTTCTTCGTTTTTAGGAATTGCAATAGGAGCATTTTGTGTTGTTTGTCCAAATTTTAACGTTCAATTCTTGTTTTATTTTCAGGAATTCTATACATTAATTCTAATGTATTTTGATATTTTGAAAGCTCTCAGAAGTCCAAAAATTGTTTAATGTAATGTAAATGCTAAAAAAAGATTATAGTGTAAAAAAAGGGAAATTAAAAAATATATTATTCACGAAAATAACAAAATGATGAAGATAATGATTTTTTAAATATTCAGTTTGCTAACATGTAAACCCAAGCCATATAACAATCAACTACAAATTAATTAAATTCAGGGTGTCTACTCAAATCCTGGAGAAAAATTCCCTGACAATTCCAGGTTTTTTCCAGGTATCTCAAATTTTTTCCAGGTATAATTTTTCATAGCATGGAGCCACTCAAATATTTCTTATATATTAAAAAAATCGACTCAGAATATGTATACAGTTTCGCGAGTTTATTATAAATAATGTTTTTTTTCAGTTTCTAGGAATTCAATTAATATTACAAGATATTCTTAAATATTTTAGCACGATCAATTAATTAATTAAATAATACTAAAAACATAATTAATCATTTTTTGAATTTGTCTCTTAAAGTCCATGAATTTGAATAATAATTCAAACAAATTTTTACTTTATCTATTTATACTTAAAATTCAGTGCATATTTTGGTAAAATTAATGTGGGCACTATACGAAATTCAATTTAAACCGATTAAAATTCGTAACTTTTCAAGCAAAAATTTGGATTTTCAAAAAGATAGATGATTTTTTAACCAAATAGTTGAATTTTCAACCAAAAAGATCAATTTTCAAACAAAAAGCTGAATTTTGAACTAAAAAATATAAGTTTTCAGCCAAAAATGGAACAGTTAAATTTTCAGTCAAACAAATTAATTTTCCACAAAAAAAACAGATTTATTTTTAAAACAAATTTAATTTAACTTCCAACCAAGCAATTTTATTTTCAAGCAAAAACATGAATTTTCAACTAAAATTATGAATATTTAGCTGGAATACTTAATTTTTCAACCAAGAAGATGAATTTTCTACCACAATGACGATTTTTAAAAAAAATACATGATTTTTCAACTGAAATGATCATACTTTAACTGGAATAGTTAATTTTTCGACCAAAAAGATAAATTTTCAACCAAGAATTGAATATTTAAATTTTCATTTAAAAATTAACGTTTAACCAAAGAGATGAATTTTCAACTGAAAGGATATAATTTTCAATTGGAATAGTTGCATTTCACGGTAGAAAAAAAAAACATTTTCAAACAATGTGATGAATTTTCAACTGGAATAGTTGAATTTGAAACTAAAAACATGCATTTTCAACTAAAATGATGAGTCTTTAACTAGAATCATTAAATTTCAAACAAAAAGATTAATTTCTACCAAAAAAGTCAACATTTGCAACTAAAAAAGATAATTTTTCAACCAAATATTGAATAGTTACTTTTTCAGTGAAAAAAATAATTTTCAACCGAAAAAAAAACAAATTTTCAACAACATAGTTAAAGTTGCAACAAGAATAGTTCAATCTTCAGTAAAATAATTAATTTTGAGGCAAATAAAAAACGAATTTTTAACAAAATAGCTCATTTTTCAACCAAGGAGATGAACTTGCAATTAAAATTATGAATCTTTAACAAGAAAAAATTAATTTTTAACAAAAGAGTAACTCTCAGCCAAGTAATTAAATCATCATTCAGAAAAGATGGATTCGGAACGAAAAATATAGTAGTTGATATTTCAACCAGAAAAGAACGAATTTTCAACAAACTGCACGAATTTTCAACTAAAACCGACCAATTTTCAACCAAAAATAGAATAGTTAAATTTTCAGTTTAAAAAATTGATTTCAAACAAAAAAAAAACGATTTTTCAATAAAATAGTTCGATACAGTAATATAAAGCTACTTTTACAAATAAAGAATCATTGCTATTCAATTTAATATTGCAATTAAAAAAAAATTAAGCATCCTCTCGAAAAAATTCCCTGACTTTAACAAAAAATCCCTGACATTTCCAGGTTTTTCCAGGTATATAAAAATTCCCTGACAATTCCAGGTTTTCCAGATAGGGTAGACACCCTGTTAAATGTACTTTATTAGAGGGTTTTAATATACAAGGAATCTATACTATCATAAGAGAATAACATAAATTTTTTAAGGCTTTTCAGATTAGATGGAGATATGAATTAAAAATTATATTAATTAATTTTTTCTGAAAAAAGATCTTCTCCTTTCGCTCCGCTGGGAATCGAACTTCAGAACTTCAGATTGCCGGTCGGGTGCTTTCCCATTAAGCTACTAGAGAGATCGAGAGAAGAAACTTTTTTCAGAAAATACACGCATTATTTCGCAAGGTGGTACATATCAAATTTTTTAAGGAATCTTTATTATCATCAGAGAATAACAGGAATTTTTAACGTCTTTTCAGACTAGATGGAGATCATCTAGTCTGAAAAGACGTTAAAATTCCTGTTATTCTCTGATGATAATACAGATTCCTTGAAAAAATTCAACTTGTACCATCTAGCAAAATAATGCGTGTATTTCTACTCTGAAAAGAAGTTAAGAATTCCTGTTATTCTCTGAAGATAATACAGATTCCTTTAAAAAATTAAAATTGTACCATCTAGCAAAATAATGCGTGTATTTCTAGTATTTTCGGACCAGATGATCTCCATATAGTCTGAAAAGACGTTAAAAATTCCTGTTATTCTCTTATGATAATACAGATTCCTTGAAAAAATTCAAAATGTACCATCTAGCAAAATAATGCGTGTATTTCTAGTCTTTTCAGACTAGATGATCTCCATCTAGTCTGAAAAGATGTTTGATTCCCAGCGGAGCGAAAGGAGAAGATCTTTTTTTTCCGAAAAAAATTAATTGAAATAATTTGTAATTCACATCTCCATCTAGTCTGAAAAGACGTTCAAAAATTATGTTATTCTCTGACGATAATAGATATTCCTTGAAAAATTTAGTTTGTACCATCTAGCAAAATAATGCGTGTATTTTCTGAAAAAAGTTTCTTCTCTCGATCTCTCTAGTAGCTTAATGGGAAAGCACCCGACCGGCAATCGTAAGTTCTGAGATTCGATTCCAAGCGGAGCAAGACGAAAAGTTTTTTTTCAGAAAAAAAAAATTAATTAAAATAAGTTTTAATATACGCTAATTTTTTTCATATTATTTATGATTTTCAAAGTGTTTTTTTACTACCACAACTAACATAATTTTCTCTGATACGCCGTTTTACGTATTTTATTACATAATAAGATGTTTTATTTAGAAAGTTCATTCTTTTTGCTTGGGAAGTCTAATATTATATTTTTGGTGGAGATTTGATTTTTTTTGTTAAAAATTTTATTATTTGGTTGTAAATTCAATAAACAATAATAAATAAATAAAAATTGATAACAAGTCATCCTTTTTGGTTGAAAATTAAATTTTTTGTTGAAAATTCAACAAGTGGGTTGAAATGTCTTTTCTTTCTTAAATAAAAAATCTTATTTGGTGGAAACTTCGACTATTTTGTTGAAAATTCGTATTTCTGATTTGAAAATCCATCTCTTTTGGTAGAAATTTAATCTTTTCTTGTTAACAATACAACCGTTTGGTTGAAATTTTTTTTTCTTTCATGACTGAAAAATCTTTTTTGGTTGAAATTTGAAAATTCCACTATTGTGTTAAACATTAATCTTTTTCGTTCGAAAATTCATCTCTTTCTGTAGAAATTTAATCTTTTTTAGTTAAAAATAAAAAGGATAATACTGTAAGTAATCAAATCATAATAATATTATCGAATGATAAATCTTTTTTGGGTGAAAAATCAACAATTTGGTTGAAATTTTTTTTCTTTCTCTACTAAAAATTCTTTTTCGGTTGAAAATTCAAATATTTTGTTGAAAATTCGTCTTCTGAATTTAAAAATCCATCTCTTTCGGTAAAATGCATATTTTTTTGGTTAAAAATGCAACTCTTGGGTTGAAAATATATCTTTTTTGTTCAAAATTAATTTTTTTGTTGAAAATTCAACAATTTGGTTGAAATTTTTTTCTCTCTTGACTGAAAATTCTTTTTTGTTGAAAATTTAAATAGTTTGTTGAAAATTCGACTTTTTAATTTGAAATTACATCTCTTTCGATAAAATTTCATATTTTTTTTGTTTAAAAATGGAACTGTTTGGTTGAAAATATACATTTTTTGTTGGAAATAATTTTTTTGTTGAAAATTCAATAATTTGGTTGATTTTTTTTCTTTCTTGACTGAAAATTTTTTGTTGGTTGAATTTTTTTTTCTTTCTTGAATGAAAATTCTTCTTTTTTGAAAATTTGACTATTTAATTTGAAATTACATCTCTTTTGGTGAAATTTCATCTTTTTTGGTTAAAAATGCGACTGTTTGTTTGGAAATATATCTTTTTTGTTGAAAATTAATTTTTGTTGTTGAAAATTCAACAATTTGGTTGCAAATTTTTTTTCTTTTTTGACTGAAAATTTTCTTTTGGCTCACATTTTCTTACTTTCTTGACTGAAAATTCTTTTTTGATTGAAAATTCAAAAATTTGTTGAAAAATCGTCTTCTGAATTTAAAAGTCCATCTCTTCGGGTAAAATTTCATCTATTTTTGGTTAAAAATGTGACTGGTTGGAAATATATCTTTTTTGTTGAAAATTAATTTTTTGTTTATTGAAAACTCAACAATTTGGTTGAAATTTTTTTTCTTTCTTGACTGAAAATTTTCTTTTGGCTGACATTTTCTTTCTTTCTTCACCGAAAACTCTTTTTTGTTGAAAATTGAAATATTTTGTTGAAAATTCGACTTATTAATTGGAAATTACGTCTCTGTTTTTTAAAAATTCATTTTTGTTGTTAAAAATGCAAGTGTTTGGTTGAAAATATACCTTTTTTCTTGAAAATTAATTTTTTGTTTGAAAATTCAACAATTTGGTTGATTTTTTTTTCTTTCTTGACTGAAAATTTTTTTTTCTTTCTTGACTGAAAATTCTTCTTTTTTGAAAATTTGAATATTTAATTTGAAATTACATCTCTTTTGGTAAAATTTCATATTTTTTGGTTAAAAATGCAACTGTTTGGTGGAAAATATATCTATTTTGGTTAAAAATTAACATTTTTGTTGAAAATTCCACAATGTGATTGGAATTTTTTTCTTTCTAGACTGAAAATTCTTTTTTGATTGAAAATTCAAAAATTTGTTGAAAAATCGTCTTCTGAATTTAAAAGTCCATCTCTTCGGGTAAAATTTCATCTATTTTTGGTTAAAAATGTGACTGGTTGGAAATATATCTTTTTTGTTGAAAATTAATTTTTTGTTTATTGAAAATTCAACAATTTGGTTGAAAATTTTTTTTCTTTCTTAACTGCAAATTTTCTTTTGGCTGACATTTTCTTTCTTTCTTGACTGAAAACTCTTTTTTGTTGAAAATTCAAATATTTTGTTGAAAATTAACTTTTTTATTAAAAATTCAACAATTTGGTTGCAATTTTTTTTCTTTCTTGACTAAAAATTCTTTTTTGTTGATAATTCAAATATGTTGTTGAAAATCCGACTTTTAAATTTGAAATTACATCTCTTTTGGTAAAATTTCTTCTTTTTTTTTTAAATCTTTTTTGCTTGAAAATTGTACTATTCTTTTGAGAAATTCGTCTTTTTGATTTAAAAATCCATCTCTTTTGATAGAAATTTAATCTTTTTTGGTTGAAAATGCAACTGTTTGGTTCAAAATTAATCTGTTTGGGTTGAAGATTCAACTATTTAATTGAAAATTAAACTATTTGGTTGAGGATTCAACTATTTTATTAAAAATTAAATAATTTTTTTTCTTTCTTCGCTGAAAAATCTTTTTTGTTGAAAATTCGTCTTTTGAATTTGAAAATCCATCTCTTTCGGTAAAATGTCACCTTTTTTGGTTAAAAATGCAAATGTTTGCTCAAAAAGTAATCTGTTTCGGTTGAAGCTTCAACTATTTTATTAAAAATGAAATAATTTGTTTGAAAATTTTTTTTCTTTCTTTACTGAAAAATCTTTTGTGTTAAAAATTCGACTATTTTGTTGAAAATTCGTCTTTTGAAATTGAAAATCCATCTCTTTCGGTAAAATTTCATCTTTTTTTCGTTAAAGATGCAACTGCTTGGTTGAAAATTAATCTTTTTTGGTTCAGGATTTAACTATTTTCTTCAAAAATAAATCATTTATTTGAAAATTTTTTTTTTTCTTTACTGAAAAATCTTTTTTTGTTCAAAATTCGAATATTTTGTTGAAAATTCGTCTTTTGAATTTGAAAATCCATCTTTATCGGTCGAATTTCACCTTTTTTGGTTAAAAATGCAACTTTTTGGTTAAAAACTAATCTGTTTTGTTTGAAGTTTTTTTTCTTTCTTGACTGAAAATACTTTTTCGGTTGAAAATTTAAATATTTTGTTGAAAATTCGACTTTTGAGTTGAAAATCCATCTCTTTTGGTAAAATTTCATATTTTTTTATTCAAAAATACAACTGTTTGGTTGAAAATTCAACTACTTTTGTCACAAATTGTATTTGATGTTAGTTCTTTTTTGTCTACTGGTCTTATATCAATATTTAATTATTGATTTATCAATATTATAATATTTAATGATTCATATTTTTAAGACTGTAGGAATTTGTTGAAAATGGAAATCATGGTGATTGCAATTTTGACTTTCGCTTTGGAATGCATTAAATTGTTAAGATTTATAAAAAAAAAACAGTTAGCAATTATTCTTATCAATTGCCAGGTGTAAATTTGAATCCAAGTGTCACGTTCTACTGATAGAAATAATGCATGTTTGTCAGGTTTGTTTTGATGTACACATTCAACATGATTCGATTTACAGCTGCTACCTACGAGGAACGCAAAAGTTAAATCGTTGTAAAATACTTTCACTTTCGTTTGATCGACCGACTTTTTCTAAACTGCAAAGGAGACTTACAATATGTTCAAATTGTTCAGTCTACGTAGAAAATTCTTTTCAATCTATTAGTTAATCATATTCTTGACTGAGCATTTTTTTTGTTGAAATTTTTTGTTTCTTGACTAAAAATTCTTTTTTGTTGAAAATTAATTTTTTTGTTGAAAATTCAACAACTTGGTTGATTTTTTTTTCTTTCTTGGCTGACATTTTTTTTGGTGACATCTTTTTTCGTTCTTGACTGAAAATTCTTTTTTTGTTGAAAATTCAAATATTTTGTTGCAAATTCGACTTTTTAATTTGAAATTACACCTCTTTTGATGAAATTCCATCTTTTTTTGGTTGAAAATGCGACTGTTTGGTTGGAAATATATCTTTTTTGTTGAAAATTAATTTTTTCGTTTGAAAATTCCATAATTTGGTGGATTTTTTTTGTTTCTTAACTTAACTTTTTTTGTTGGTTAAAATTTTTTTTCTTTCGTGAATGTAAATTCAAATATTTTGTTGAAAATTCGACTTTTTAATTTGAAATTACATCTCTTTTGGTAAACGTGCAACTGTTTACGTGAAAATATATCTTTTTTGTTGAAAATTACTTTTTTTGTTGAAAATTCAACAGTTTGATTGATTTTTTTTGTCATTCTTGACTGCAAATTCTTTTTTGTGGAAAATTCAAATATTTTGTTACAAATTGGAATTTTTTTTAATTTTAAATTACAGCTCTTTTGATAAAATTGCATCTTTTTTTGGTTAAAAATGCAACTGTTTGGATGAAAATATATCCTTTTTGTTGAAAATTAATTTTTTTTTCTTGAAAATTCAACAATTTGGTTGATTTTTTTTCTATCTTAACTGAACATTTTTTTGTTGTTGGAATTTTTTTTCTTTCTTGAGTGATAATTCAAATATTTTGTTGAAAATTCGACTCTTTTATTTTAAATTACATCTCTTTTGGCAAACGTGCATCTTTTTTGGTTATAAATGCAACTGTTTGGGTGAAAATATATCTTTTTTGTTGAAAATTACTTTTTTTTTTGTTGAAAATTCAACAGTTTGATTGATTTTTTTTTCATTCTTGACTGAAAATTTTTTTGTGGTTGAAATTTTTTTTCTTTCTTGACTGAAAATTCTTTTTTGTGGAAAATTCAAATATTTTGTTACAAATTGGAATTTTTTTTATTTGAAATTACAGCTCTTTTGGTAAAATTGCATCTTTTTTGGTTAAAAATGCAACTATTTGGGTAAAAATATATTTTTGTTGAAAATTAATTTTTTTGTTAAAAATTCCAAAATTTTTTTTTTTTATTCTTGACGGAAAATTATTTTTTGGTTGAAATTTTTTTTTTCTTGACTAAAAATTATTTTTTGTTGAAAATTCAAATATTTGGTTGCAAATTCGACTTTTTAATTTTAAATTACACCTCTTTTGGTAAAATTGCATCTTTCTTTGGTTAAAAATGTAACTGTTTGGGTGAAAATCTATCTTTTTTGTTAAAAATTAATTTTTTTGTTGAAAATTAATTTTTTGTT
>CAKNYM010044983.1:0-41294 GCA_932195095.1 Andricus curvator | reverse complement strand
CACATTTAAACAGAGAAACTTCAATTTTCAACGTACAAAGATTTCAGACGACGTTTAAACATCAAAAGATGAATTTCAAACAGAAAATAAATTTTTACGAAATAGTTGAATTTTTTTCTTCATTTTTAACCGAGCAGTTGCATTTACATATATTCCAGAAAGATGAAATTTCTACAGAAATAAATTACTTTTTAAAGCAAAAATTCCAGCTTTTCCACAGGAAGAAGCAACTGGAAAAAAATATGAATCGGGACTTGTAACGTTTTAAACTCAGAATGTTTTATAAACGGAACATGAGAAATTCAAAGGAAAATAAAGAATTTGCAAATTCAGTTTGCTTCTCATTTATTTAAAGTTATTTCTCAAGGTATTACATGTCGGTATAATTACCGCGATGTATTTGTTTCAATTTCGAATTTTAAAGATTTCTTCCATGCCACCCCAATCTACCGTAATGAATCGTTACGAAATATGCCCCCCCCCTGATCTGTTGTGTAATTTAAGTAAAGTCCCGCACCACGGACAAAACTGCTATTTACCCCCGGGTTTGGACATCGAAAACGATTTCAAGAATCGTTCCTCGCCTTCTTCGCCTTGCTCGCTTGCCTTGCTCAGCCGTGAATCTGGACGTGAACGACAGCCCGACCATTTAGTCCCTGTTCGCCACAGCAATTCACTTGCGTTGAACAGTACAGCGGTAGACCCTTCATTTTCTCCTAGCCTGGAAGCTGGGAATCAGTTGGTCCACGCTAGTAAGTCCCCGTGATCTGTTTAATGGATATTGTGTACAATCCAACGGTATTGGGTTCTACCGCGAATTCATGCCCGTTATGTAGCAATGCTTTGAATTTCATATATTTCCAGTCGAAATGTATTACATTTTCAACAAAATAGTTCAATTTCCAATCAAAAAAATATTTTCTGCCAATAGAGAAGAATTTCCAAACTTAGAACGGAATGTTCAAGCCGATAAGTGGAATATTTGAAAAAACTGTTGACTTGAAAAATCACAAAGATGAATTTCCCACCAACAAGTTAAGTTTCAATCAAAACAGATGATTTTTTAATCAAATGTTTGAATTTTCAAGCAAAGAGAACAACCAGAACATTGCAAAAAAGTATCATCAGAGAAGAATAATTATTATTTATGATATAGTGATGTTTCGATAATGAATTTCTCATAATTTGTTGGCGATTATTTTTATTCCGGTAATTCCTATAAGAACGAAAAAAGTAAAGGACATTCATGATAGGAAAATGATAGGAAAAAAATAGGCGTAATTTACATATATTTTCCTACAATACTTTTTCGTAAGGGAATAGTTGCAATTTCAACCTACAAAGATGAATTTTCAAGCAAATACTTTAATTTTGAGTTGAAATATGTATTTAAAAAAACAACATTTTAAGAAAGGAGTTCAAGTTTCAACAACAGAAATGTATCTCCAACCAAAAGAAGTTAATCTTTACCAGTGTGGTAAAATTTTCAACAAAATAGTTAAATTTTCAACAAATATATATGACTTCTTAAGGTTAAGTGTAATACTGGAAATATTTAAATCAAAAGTTTTGTAATTGGAAATCGAAAGTTGTAACATTCATCCAGGAACGATCAATTATTAACAAAATAGTTGAATCTTCAACAGAAACAGATTAATGTTTAGTCAAACAGTTCCATTTTCAATTAAAAAGATGAAATTTCTACCAAAGAAGATACATCCCAAAAAACGGATTTTCAAGAAAATAAATTACTCGTAAACCATACAGATGAATTTTTAATGTAGTTGTAAACATTGTAACCAAGTGTTTGGATTTTCAACCATAAAAGATGAATTCGAAACAAAAATGGTCGTACTTGATATTTAAACTGACAAACATTTAGTATTACAACAAACCCAGTTCAATTCAACCAAGAAAGACAAATTTTCAAAAATATACATGAATTTGATATTCCAAAAATCTATGCCCATTTTCTCCGCGAGGAGCTGGTGAGGAGCTGAAAAACTGTTCATTCGCGGCGGAGATTCGAATAGCGTCGAGTTTTGCTGAGAGTTCTCTGGGCACAGTGAAAACGGCTTTCCTTCGATATCACACGTCACGCCTTGCGGCGTTTAGACTTGAGAGAGTTGGGCGAACGCACTGCAAAGCGTGAACGTTCAACACATGTCCATTTCATTGCTCGAAAAGATACGAACACCACAGCTAGCCATAGACGCCTTACTCAGTCCGGAACGGGACCCACCAAAAAATGTCTCGAATCCCCTGAACGAGATTTATGGTATCACGTTAACTCATTCAACTCATAGGCGGCGGAGGCAACATACTGACCTGCTGTATTCGCCCCTTTGCCTAGAGAAGAGAAAAGTGGCGAGCACCATTTTGCTCCCAATCCCTGTCCTATTGTAATTAAAAAAAAAACCTTTTCTTAAAAAAAAAAAAAAAAAAAAAAAAAAAAAATTCACTGGACAAAAATAAAAAAAGAGAAAAGAAAAATGAGAAGGCAACCAACCAAATCCCCTTCCTTCTCTTGTTTTATTTTTTCTCTTTTTTATTTTTATTATTATCAAATCACAATACAAAAACATTCATAATATTTACCAGCATTTCGGTGCTCATACAGCACCCTTATCAAGGTAAGAAATATTAGAGCAGGTAGGAACAGTGACGAACCAACGATGTCCTAGATACCTGAGATCCAAGTGAGAAATGACCTCCAATCAAAGTTTATTATTTTACCAGTTATTACAATTTTTCGTTAATAATACCATTCTAATAGTATATTACAACGAGTTTGAGACAAAATAAGTTTTTTTTTCTAGAATAAAGTGATATACTGTTGGATTTGTTCGAATACATTGTTTATAAAAATTAAACAGAATTTTAATACAATATTTGTGATTTATTGGTCTGTCTTCATAAGTTAAACACAAAAACACAAATTGGCGTCCTTACGTTTGTGAGGAATTTAATGCAGAGTATTTAAAAAAACAAAACCTTCAAATCTTTAAGAAATGTATCCTGTGGACCTATTTGTCCGCCAAAAATCCATTTCTCGACACAACTGCTACGAACCTGGAAACGTGTGTCAATTTAGGAGTTTTGACCGCGCGCCAGCAATGCGTTTGTCCAATGTGTCCACAAGCACTGTTCTTCATGGCTTCTATTCAAACGCATCTACGCATTTGCGTTTGCGTTTAAGCATGTCTAGGCTTGTAAGAAGAGATTATGCTTTAACCAGGACGAGGCCAAGATGGACGACAAGGAGTACGCCAAATCATGACGTAATGCGCCCATATGCAGTGGCCCTGAAGTAACGCGAAAGCGACTAATGAATCAGGTCTTATCAACTACGTCGTCACGAATCCACTAGTGGGAGTGTTTTTGGAGTTAGTTTTACTACCTTAGAAAAATAATCTGTAGTTTTTGTATTACGTTAACACAAACTGAAGTTGATTAAATTCCACCCAGTGCGTAAATACTTATTCGGGTAAATCGGGAAATTTCCAAAATCATCAAAGTGTTTGACCCACTAAAGTTTTGTATAACATCTGTTCACGGGAGCGTGTAGGTTGGAAATTTGATCATTTTAAATGGGACGTGCCCAGTTGCGAATGTACAAAACAATCTTATCGCTTTATGTGAGACGCGCACAATTGAGTGTCCCAATTGTTCACGTCTAAATTTTTACGTGCACAGTTGGGAGGGCACCACCTGTGCACGTCTAAATTTGAACGTGCACAGTTACGAAAATCCCATCTTTGAACGTGAACATTTGGGAGTCTCCCATCTCTACACTTCGGCACGTCTACATACGCTGCGACGCGGTAACTGCGCGCAAGAAATGTTTTACATTTCCACAAATTTCTTTCGCCCCTTTTTCGCTAATAAATTATTTTTAAGAGAAAGAAGCAGGTACTTAAAGAATAACTATAGAAAATTCAAAGTGTAAAAATGAAGCTGAAGAAAAAGCGTTTCCAAAACCCCATAGAAAAGTTAAGTTTTACGCCGCATACAGGCATACCATGAAGTAGTAGGAAAACCAAACTGCCATGGTAGAAACTTCCAAATCTGACGCAGATGCGGGATCGAAAGGAAGCAGCACGAAAGTGAAATCACCTCACTTTTCGAATTTAATATGCATGCAGCAGATGTCTCGCTCGCACTATTCAGTGAGTGAAAATTCGAAAAGTGACAGTGATTGCACTTTCGTACAACTTCCTTTCGAGCCCACAATCTGTATCAAGTCGCATGCACGTACTTTGATCTCCTTACTATTACTTCATGATACATATATACATACGACCCAAAAACGAAAAAAGGAATCTTCAAGTAGCTTTAGACTGAATAAATAACAAGAAAAAATGACCACAAAAAAGTAGAAAAATCAGTACATGCGTCCTAAACTACGGCCCAAGACAGATTTATGTGGAAACATATTCGATAAGCGTGAAAGGAACTGATATTTTACATGAATCCAAGGATGCATCACATAAATTGAACACTGAATATCATTTTATAAATTTAACACTACCAAAGATTATAAGATTTTCTGCATTATTAGAAATTTTCTTGTTTAAGAAGAATCCAATAAAGAAAATGTAGTTTCTTTATTCGAATATCTACCTGACCCCTACGCCAAGTTCCATTAACCAATTATACTACCGTCACGAAGAAGTAGAATAATTTCTATAGCTTAGCAAAAAAATAAAAAAATGTATCCCCACATTTTATAATCCAAATTATAATGTATCATTTCCTCGTTTGTATTCGTGCCCTACTTATGTTTATAAATAGATGCATTTCACTTTTAAATGTCCCAAGGCAAGAATCGAATGCCCTGATATAGCCATTATACTCCTTATCGCGGTCATCGCGGTCTTTGCGCATACATGTATTCGATCCATGACGACCTCAGGAACCTTAAAACACAATATTTCATGTTTGATCGGAATCAAAATGCCTTTTTTCGATGCGCTTATACGTATCTACATGAAACATTCCTAGCCAGTTCAATGTGGTATATTGTAATCGATCGTTAGAATCCACAAGTTCTGCAATTTTAAATGTGTAACGAGACGGATCTGAAACACGAGAACGCTACTGTAAGCTCGAGTTCAACCCAACACAGTTTAATGTCGCGGTACTACATAACGAGTGATTCCCGTAAGCGGACTTCGAGTTTTTTTTACAAATACAGATGTGCCTAATGATAGGCTGCACGGCATTTTTATTTTCTATTGATAGAAAGTATTTTAAAATGAAGAACTGCAAAAGTAACCATACCTATAATATCTATGACGGATATTCCAAGAGAGGCTGGCGTATCTGTCGGTTTTACTGGCTTATCGTTCCTCAGCAATAACACCTGTTCAGTTGAGACGTTTTCCAAATTAGCAAAATGATCAAATGCTTTCTGAAAGGGCTCGTACTAAAATACAAAAGTAAAAAATTTATGTATTACAACTAACATTCTTTTTTTTCTAAGCTAATCTTGTTTGAGTATTCAAATTAAGTAGTAACTTCCGAATAGTAAACAAATTTAAATTAAAGCTCTTTTGTTTATTTTAGTCTCATAATTTAGAAATGAACTGGCACCATTCAGACTTAAATTTAATTTGAATATTCCAATTAGATTAGCCCACAAATTATTTAATATAAAAGAAATAACAAATCTAGGTTATAGTATCTTTCATTTGATGTTAAATGTTTTCAATCAGTGTTAATTTGAGTTATTTCCGTTGTTACAAGACTTTATATTGAGTGACTGATGAATATTTTTAAATTAAAAACTCGTGTTTATTTTATACACTTCGCTCGCCGACGGCGTGCATCTTCAGTGTAAGGTTAGACTGAAACCAGTAAGACCGTCACCTATTATAATATATGCAACTATGTATGTATAGTATCGTCAGGTTTAAATAATTTAGAAAATACTGGATGTAGTCGTATGTGATGCGCCACAAGGAAAGGGACATTATGGTTAGCAGGCAAAATTTTCAGTAGGAGCGATCGAAGAAGCGGTCGAAGTCAGACACTCAGAGAGTGGGGGACAATTTCCGGAATCCATCCTCTCCAGTTACGACTGCACTACCGACAGAAATTTGGGGTACATTTTCTTTGACCGTTTGCAAATTCATACTTCATTTCAAAGACGAATATCTGTGTGTGAATATATACGTCTTTGTAAGTAGAATCATTTGAAAGATTGGACAATTTCGCGTCGAATCAGCCTACGCTGAAATTATTTTAATGAAAGAGTCAAAAAATATTTATTTTCAAATTTAAGTTCTTTTTTAGCTGAATGAACATTTTGAAATCTTAAGTTCAACTCTTTGCCAAATTTAGAAAAGTATTCATAAAAATTTGAAAAATCATTAAATCAAGAATAAATACTACTCTCTAAATCTGAATGAAGAGCACGATTAAATATTATGTAATTACTGAGTAGTCATACAAAATATTTACTCGTGTCTTTAGGAACACTTTCCTATATTTGGCAAAGATTGAACTCAAGATTTCAAAAGGTTCATTGAGCTAAAAAAAACGTTTAACTTTGAAACTGAATATTTTTTTACTCGTTTATTTATAGTATATTGTGCATCGAGTGGGAGAAGTTGGTGATTCTAGACGAGTGTGAAGTTTGCCGCGCGAGCGCAGCGAGCTCGTCAACCACACGAGTCGAATCGCCGTCTCCCACTAGGTTCACATAATACTTTGTGTGGCACGCGCGATGGATTTGCGGCTGAGGAATTCGTCGAGAGACGACGATGTTGTCGATTTCTCAACTGATGAAGTCACAGTGGTTGAAGTGAGTACTTTTCCCACTAGTGGAAAAAGTAAACTCACTTCGACCACTGTGACGTCATCAGTTGAGGAATGGATAACTTCTTCGTCTCGAGACGAGCCTCCGAACTCGCATTTCCATCGCGGGTGTTGGACAAAATAATTTTAGAGAAGGCTGATTCGACGCGAAATTTTCCAATATTTCAAATTATTCTACTTACAAAGTCGTAGATTTAGTTTCTAACCAGATATTCGTCTTTGAAGTGAAGTATGAATTTTCAAACGGTCAAAGGAAATGTACCAAAACTCTCTATCGGTAGTGTTCATCTTCTCGCTGCGTGTTCCGTGTCTCAAAAACACAGAACGGAAAGACAGGTAGAAAGTGGTGGAACTAGATTTCTCCGGTCGTCCACACGCGTCGAAATAGCCGATTCACGCCTCACTTTGCAGCTTAATAACAATTCCAATTTTCCAGATAGAAATCCTAATTCTTTTTTAACATGAAAGAGCGATTCAAAAACTATCGATAGCATAAAAAACCTGAAAATCGATTTGTTAAGCCTAAGGTCCCTTTCTTGATGGCGCGTCACATATAGATTTACAGAGTTGACAAGATGGTTAATGCATATGGAACACAATTTCTCAACTGTACCCATTCCAAAAAACAAAGTCGTCCGATCGGTATCAAAGTTTGGCTGATTGGAGTCGTATTGAGTGAAAGTTCGTACAAAAAAAAAATGTTGGCTTCAACTAATGACGAATGATAATCAATCAGGCTATCCAATGAATGCAATGCAAAAAAAAAGCTTTTGCATTGAATACTGTTTTAAAGTTAATAACTAAATGAGAAAGGATTTATTTACATTATTTCAGTAAAGGCATATTATTCAAGTTATGGTGATATAAATTTAGAATCTTTGTTTACACATGAAATTAGAAGAAAATTTTATATGTTATTACTATTTCTTCAATTTTAAAAGTAAAATTTTAAAGATTTGTGAAATTATACATTTTGACAGGAATATTAAAAAGTATTTATAAATTTTAAGAAGAGCTAACATATTTAAAAAATGATGATATTCAAAACATACAGAAACAATTATTATCTCAATTTTTTCAACAAAAAAAAATGGATTTGTTATGTTTTTTTCGCTTGCTTCTGAAATATTTGCTGAAGTGAGGGGCGCAATTTTTGGATTTTTGTCGGGAAGCCTATTCTTCAAACGTATGTCACTTTTTTCTTTTGCATAAAACAAAATTTTACTTAATATTTTTTCGACTGAAATTTTCACCATCTTCCAACTGTTTATAACGATTTTTGAAAAAAGTCCAAATTTGATCTCCATTTTTGAAAATCAAAAATAAATTGAACTTTTTCTCAAATCTAGACCCATTTGATTTTATTTATTTTAGTGTGATATTGATGAATATCATTTCTTGCGCCTTTCTGCATTGTTGTGCATAGTGTACTCCTTGAAATTGATATTCTTCGTCGATTTCATAATCATTCCACTGGAATAACCACCGAGCTACAATCGTCACTGTCGTGATTTATTATAAAGATGGCGGAGAGCTGAAACACACAAGTATCGCGATAATATCTGATAACTTAGCTCACAACACGATGGCTGTTCATGAGTATCAGAAGATTATAATAGATTTTCGGAAAAATAATTTCAAGCCAAAAAAATCTGTTGTTCCACTGATGGTGCAAGATAACGTTTTAAGAATGAAACTGACTTTGCTAATCTCCAAGCCTATAAGAAGATTTCAGTGTCCCAGCATAATGGCACTTCCATGGTACATCTCATGGCAAAGGTGCGTTTGATGGAATAGGGTCGAATATAAAGAGACTTGCAGATCGTTCTAGCTCTCAATGTTCTCCCAAACATCAGTTACTCACTCCAAAAGCTCCACAACGTGAATTGTCATTAAATTTTAATAAGTTACATAAAATCATGATTATCGACTATTTAAGATTGCTTTTTGTACATATTTTAGTTTAATATGATTAAAAATATATTTCTGAATAATTGTACTTTTAATGCGCAATATGTAGCCAGTAGTTTATGGGAAAAACATTTGTTATTTTAACCAATATTTACCGTGTGGAAAGAAGAGGCGGGTGGGTGGGGGATTGGGGGGGGTAATTTTGGGTGATTACTCTACCTGTTTTGGTTATTTCAAATCATGATTCTAATAAATTTATATAAATTTTATGACGATTTATGATGTATATATATTTTTAAATTGCTGTATATTCTTGAGCCCTTTTAATCCATTACAAAATTAATTTCGTATAAAAATAACAAAAAATTCACTATTATTCCTAGCCCCTAATAATCGACACCCCCCCCCCCCCCCTCCCATCAACGGGGGAATGTGCAAAAAATAAAGTGATTCTGCAATTCACTTTACTCCAGAGAGTAGGCATCCGTAATGACGCCAGTTTTTTTTTGCGTCACAACGCGATGTAAGAGAACAATCAGTTTGACAGATCCTAGGGAGCCCAGCCTCAGGCTTAAGCGAATCACAAAACTTCCTGAACGAAACAAACTCCTGTCGTGGTAAAATTGCACTGATGCATAAAATACGCCGCGGCAGCGCATGTTATTTCACGTCAGTTGCTGAAAATTACACCGTCGGTCATAGGAAATAAAAGGAACCTGCACTAGCGTGGTAATTTTCCGCCGTCTGTTATTGTAATCTTACGGACTAAAGTAGCAGGTTTCCACGGTACCAAGCGGAATATTACCATGTGTGACGTTAACAAGTGTTGTAATAATAAAATATATTATTGTAGATAACGATGAATCAATCCAATGGACACAACGACAGGCCAGCGAAACCCTCGTTTGTCTTGAGGACACGAAGCCACCCAAGGATGACAGCTTTTTGCATCCATCTCGCAAGTGCCTTGGCATATTTTTGGCACGCGGGTATGGCTTTAAGGTTATGAACCAGTGACAGTTTCGCACCTCCGAGAGCACCTATCACAAGGACAATTACTTATAACGAATATTTTGGGTACAGTCGTTGCAGCTCTCTTTTAAGGTCTTGATACCTCTCCTCTTTTTCTTTCTCTTTTGCAGTGATGTTGTATTCGGACGGAGCCGAGAATTCGATCACGAATATAGTTCGTTTCTCGAAGTCTTGGAGAATAATGTCAGGCCTCGAGTGCGCGACGGGGACTGCTGCCCGAAAATCGTAGTTCCAGAAAATTTGGCACTTCTCGTTTCGGACAATTGACTCTATCTCCCTTGGGGCGTTCGGCAGGGCAGGGTCGCGACCGACACCCTAAGAGCGACAAAGATGGTAATAAAGCACTCTTAGGGCCGCATTATGTCTATAGATATACGTAGTTCCTGCGTGGGTCGGACAACCTGATAGTATGTGTTCTAGGTACTCAGCGTGTGCATGACACGCTCTGCACCTATCACTGGGAACTTCTTGACATAAAATGCGCTCACGGTATGCTAAGGTGGAAATGACACCGTCTTGGCATGCGAAAATAAAACCGTCTGTACCTGACTTCAGCCCTGATGATTTGAGGAAAACAAAAGTTTGCTCCTTCGACAAGGGCTGTTTTTCTACATTTCTGTGAAAGTTTCCGTGCATTTCATGTCGAGTAGCAGTTGGTGAAATTTTCCAACCTCTTCTTTCTTTACTTCGGTTTTTAGAAGTGAAGCATATAGATGGAGTAATGCCCTTTCCTCATTTCTGATGTTAAAATTCAGGCCAAGGGTCTCGGCCGCTTGCTCCACGGCTTTGTAAATGAACGCTCCTTCGTCAATCATCTCGTGGTTCCTGACGATCTTTAGGAGAGGATCTCTGCCATTCGCAACGATGTAAGCTGTACTTAGAACCATTCGTTTATGAAGACACTGGAGATTCAGAAGTCCGCGTCCGCCTTGGCGGCGTGAAATGTATAATCGCGGAACTTAAGCTCGTTCTTTGTCCATTGAACCACCCAAACGAGTAGAGTAGAACCGACAGATTGGAAGACCAAATCTATCGAAGAAGATGCTTGTATCTGCTTCGGAGAGACTCCCTCACTGATGTTACGTTCTGAATGCGGCTTTGAGGCACGCCCAAGTATGTATAGGTTTCTCCAGTATTAGGATGTCTAATAACACTTATATCCACAAGCTCAGGGTCCTTGGGAACGCCAGTAATCTTTCCTTTCTTCAGATTAATTTTGGCACACTTGTCCAAACCAAAGTCCATCCCAATCTCTCCTGTGTAGTTCTTGACGATATTTATAGCAGTTTGAAGTTTGCTTTTACCAGAGGCATAGATCTTCAGTTCATCCATATCGAATACATGTGTGACCTTATGCTCGCGCTGATTAGTGTCGCCACAGAGGTATGCAGGAGAATTTCGTAGTGCGAGAGATAGAGGCAGAAGTGTGATGCAAAAAAGCAAAGGGCTCATGGTATCACCTTGAAAGACGCCCCTCTGGAAGGTGACGTTGTTCGTTGTCACACGATAATTTCTAGATGAGATAGTACATCTAGTTTTCCAAAGAGGCATCAATATCTCTATGCATCTCACTATGTGTGGATGTACCTTCAAGCTTTCCAACAGACCGATGATAAGTCTAGGAGAGGTTGAATCGAAAGCTTTCCGGTAGTCAATCCAGGCCATTGACAGGACGCGCTGATGGGCTGCAGCGTCTTTACAGACACACCTGTCAATTAGCAGGTTCTCTCGACAGCCTGCTACACCTTTTTTCGAGCTACGTTGTTCGTACATCTCTCGCCATACAGGCTCAATTCGTCGAACAATCCGGTTGTTTACGACAGCTGTAAAGATCTTATACAGTGTGTTCAAACAAGTTATTGGCTTGTAATTCTCTGGGTTGGACAAGTTGCCTTTTTTCGGCAGGAGTATAGTGCGTCCTAATACCAGCAAATGCGGAATGGGCGTCTCCGACTTTAAATATGAGGTGAATATGCGGGCCAAATGTTGGTGTGTAAAAGTAAACTTCTTCCACCAGAAGTTCTTGATACAATCTGGTCCAGCAGCGGAAAAGTTCTTCGTGCCTCTAAGAGCTTTTTTCACCTCTTCGGCAGTGATTGCTGGACATTCCTCTTCAGATTTTATGAGGTTGTCGCAAAACTCCTTGAAGCGGATGATCTTGTCAGTATCTTCTTTCAACTCTAGTGTTTTCGGGATCTTGTACACTTCTCTCCAAAAAGTCTCTACCTCCTTGGGCTTGGGTGGATTGTTTACAGAAACAGGGAGATCGCTGAAGAGGCGCGACGGGTCAGCGAGAAACTGTTGATTCTCCCTGATCCATCTCTCGTTCTTCTGTATTCTCCTCCTTGCATCATATAACAGCCGTATTTTGTAAACAATATGCTGCTTGATTGTCAGCAGCTTTGACTTGTTTAGTGTGTGATTAAAGATCCTTAGTTCTTGGGCGAACTTTCGAACCCTTTCCGTGAACGGTCTACCACATGTTATGTAGTCCATCACACATTGAACACGGGACGCATTCTGTCTTGCCCATCCAATCTTCTTGTTCAGTTGATGCAAGCGTCTTTTTGTCTTTTGATCCATCGTCGGTTTTAGCCTTCGATTTGAATCAGCCAAAGCTCTCGCAGCACCATAAACTGAGCAATTTATGGTCCAGAGGTCGGACTCTTGCGGGATATATCTACGAAGGGAGGCATCCATTTCAGCCAGATCTTGGGGCTTAGGAGGAACTTGCATGTTAATTTTCCTCCTTGTACTGAAATTGCGATCATCTCTCAAAAGGTGCCTGCTTTCTGCGGTTGGTCTTAATGTCGCTTCCTCATCTTCGTCTGCAGCTTCATCAAGCAGCGGTTGGGGAAGCGCTCCGCGTACATATCCATTTTTCCGGAGGTAGTCAGCTAGATTTCGCAAAGACTGACGCGAAACGTCCTGAAGCTCTGGTTGTTTCTGGCACCACAGAGTGCGCACACGTGCCATAAAGCCTCCGCAAACAGGGATAATGCTGGCATCGCAGCAGTCTAGCACGTCATCCATGAGTTGATCCGTCCACTCAATGTGGGCGTTCGCCGGTTCGTCTTCGTGCTTCCATCTAAATTATTTTCAGCACCCCGAACTCTAGGATGATCGGTATCGTTTGCCGACCCATAGTCGGGTGCTCTGCGCGTTCGATCGTTCTGAACCGCATCTACAACATTTTGGTGTTTTGGTGGTTTCATTGTTCCCACGAGCAGCTAGGGAAAGGGTTCGTCCATCCTTGTAGAGCCCCGCGTGCAAGGATAAGGCTAGTACTCTGAGAGGTCGACCGGTATCCCAGAGTCACCGTTTAAGGACCTTACCCAGGTGCCATTCAGTTTTCGGCACGGTTGTTACGCCTTCGCTTAGTGTTTATTCCTTCGGGACCATCCCTGGACAATTGTCCGCCACTGCTTATTAATCATTGTAACCATATTCAGCAGAAACCCTTGGTACAGGGACCCTCTATCCGCAACCCGACGACGCATTCGGTGGCTTTGTCATAGGCTCTACAAGGATGGACGAACCCTTTCCGTAGCTGCTCGTGGGAACAACAATGAAAACCAAAACACCAAAATGTTGTAGATGCGGTCAAGACAATCGAACGCGCAGAGCGCCGGACAATGGGTCGGCAAACAATGCCGATCAGCCTAGAGTTCGGGGAGCTGAAAATAATTTAGATGGAAACACGACGACGAACCGGCGAAACGCCCACATTGAGTGGACGGATCAACTCAGGGATGACGTGCTAGACTGCTATGATGCCAGCATTATCCCTGTTCGCGGAGGCTTTATGGCGCGTATGCACACTCTGTGGTGCCAGAAACACCCAGAGCATGCAAGTTCCTCCTAAGCCCCAAGATCTGGCTGAAATGGAATGCCTCCCTTCGTGGAGATATCTCGCAAGAGTCCGACCTCTGGACCATCAATTGCTCAGTTTATGGTGTTGCGAGAGCTTTGGCTGATTAAAATCGAAGGCTGAAACCGAAGATGGATCAAAAGACGCTTGCATCAACTGAACAAGAAGATTGGATGGGCAAGACAGAATGCGTACCGTGTTCAATGTGTGATTGACTACATAAGATCTGATAGACCGTTTACGGAAAGGGTTCGAAAGTTCACCCAAGAACTAAGGATTTTGAATCACACACTAAACAAGTCAAAGCTGCTGACAATGAAGCAGCATATTCTTGGCAAAATACGGCTGTTATCTGACGCAAGGAGGAGAATACAGAAGAGGGAGAGATGGATCAGGGAGAATCAACAGTTTCTCGCTGACCCATCGCGCCTCTTCAGCGATCTACCTGTTTCTGTAAAAAATCCACCCAAGCCAAGGATACTGACAATATCATCCGCTTCAAGGAGTTTTGCGACAAGCTCATAAAATCTGAGGAGGAATGTCCATCAATCACTGCCGAAGAGGTTTTTCCGCTGCTGGACCAGATTGTATTAGGAACTTTTGGTGGAAGAAGTTTACTTTTACACATCAACATTTGGCCCGCATATTCACCTCATATTTAAAGTCGAAGACGCCCATTCCGCAGTGGCTGATGTTAGGACGCACTATACGCCTGCCAAAAAAAGGCAACTTGTCCAACCCAGAGAATTACAGGCCAATAACTTGTTTGAACACGCTGTATAAGATCTTTACAGTTGTCCTCAACAACAGGATTGTTCGACGAATTGAGCCTGTATGGCGAGGGATGTACGAACAACGTGGATCGAAAAAAGGTGTAGCAGGCTGTCGAGATAACCTGCTAATTGAGAGGTGTGTCTGTAAAGACGCTGCAGCCCATCAGCGCGTCCTTTCAATGGCCTGGATTGACTACCGGAAAGCTTTCGATTCAACCTCTCATAGACTTATCATCTGTCTGTTGGAAAGCTTGAAGGTACATCCACACATAGTGAGATGCATAGAGAGATTGATGCCTCTTTGTAAAACTAGATTTTCTATCTCATCTAGTAATTATCGTGTGACAACGAACAACGTCACCTTCCAGAGGGGCGTCTTTCAAGGTGATACCATGAGCCCTTTGCTTTTTTGCATCACACTTCTGCCTCTATCTCTCGCACTACGAAATTCTCCTGGATACCTCTGTGGCGACACTAATCAGCGCGAGAATAAGCCCACTCATGTATTTTATATGGATGACCTGAAGATCTATGCCTCTGGTAAAACCAAACTTCAAACTGCTATAAATATTGTCATGAACTACACAGAAGAGATTGGGCTGGACTTTGGCTTGGACGAGTGTGCCAAAATTCATCTGAAGAAAGGAAAGATTACTGGCGTTCCCAAGGACCCTGAGCTTGTGGATATAAGTTTTATCAGACATCTTAATACTGGAGAGACCTATACATACCTGGGCGTGCCTCAAAACCGCATTCAGGACGTAAAATCAGTGAAGGAGTCTCTCCGAAGCAGATACAAGCAACTCCTTCGACAGATTTGGTCTTCCAATCTGTCGGTGTTGAACAAGGTATCTGCGACTAACATGCTTGCCGTCCCGGTTCTACTCTATTCGTTTGGGGTAGTTCAATGGACGAAGAACGAGCTTAAGGCCCTTGATGCCACTACACGTAAGATCATGCATATGCATAAAAGCTTGCATATCAATTCGTCAGTTCCGCGATTATATATTTCACGCCGTCAAGGCGGACGCGGACTTCTGAATCTCCAGTGTCTTCCTAACCGGATTGTTCTAAGTACAGCTTACATCGTTGCGAATGGCAGAGATCCTCTTCTAAAGATGGTCAGGCACCACGAGATGATTGGCGAAGGAGCGTTCCTTTACAAAGCCGCACAGCAAGCGGCCGAGACCCTTGGCCTGAATTTTAACATCAGAAGTGCGGAAAGTGCATTACTTCATCTAGATGCTTCACTTCTAAAAACCAAAGTGAAGAAAGCAGAGGTTGAAAATTTTCGAGGTTGAAAATTTTCACCAAGAGCTACTCGACAAGAAAATGCACGGAAACTTTCACACAAATGTAGAAAAACAGACCTTGTCGAAGGAGCAAACTTTTGCTTTCCTCAAATCATCAGGGGTTAATCCAGGTACACAGGGTTTTATTTTCGCATGCCAGGACGGTATAATTTTCACCTTAACATACAGTAACCGCATTTTATGCCAAGAAGTCCCCAGTGATAGTTGCAGAGCGTGTCATGCACACGCTGAGTACCTAGAACACATACTATCAGGGTGTCCGACCCACGCAGGAACGACGTATATCTATAGACATAATGCGGCTCTAAGAGTGCTTTATTACCATCTTTCTCACTCTTACGGTTTTGGCCGCGACCCAGCCCTGCCGAACGCTCCAAGGGAGATTGAGTCGATTGTCCGAAACGAGAAGTGCCAAATTTTCTGGAACCACGATTTTCAGGCAGCAGTCTCCGTTGCGCACTCGAGGCCTGACATAGTTCTCCAAGACTTCGAGAAACGAACTATATTCGTGTTCGAATTCTCGGCTCCGTCCGAATACAACATCACTGCAAAGGAGAAAGAAAAAGAGGAGAGGTATCAAGACCTCAAAAAAGAGCTACAACGACTGTACCCAAAATATTCGGTACAAGTAATTGTCCTTGTGATAGGTGCTCTCGGAGGTGCGAAACTATCACTGGTTCATAACCTTAAAGCCATATCCGCATGCCAAAAATATGCCAAGGCACTTGCGAGATGGATGCAGAAAGCTGTCATCCTTGGGTCGCTTCGTGTCCTCAAGACACACGAGGGTTTCGCCGGCCTCTCGTTGTGATTTCGTCGTTCCCGGTGACCACCCATCTCACGGTTGCGAGAATAGACTTATGTGGGAAAAGTTTGAAGCGTCTCGGCGTCCTTGTAGAAACATAACCAAAATTTATTTTCTTTTTGTATGTATATTAATTTATATTTGTATCTGAAATAATCTATGTACTTTATAAGTACTGTAAAAATGTACAGAATGCAAGTAAAGACATGTCATATTTGCAAAGGATTCATTTAAAAGTTTTCCCATGAAATTTTTAGGTTATTGTTACTCTCGCTAGGTTCGAAGCAGCTTCGAAATTTCACCACTAGATGGGAATGTCACGGTTGACATTTTAAAATACCCAACAGAGTGGGATTTTACCTTCCGTCGCGGAAAGTTACCACGTTCGTGCAGGGTCCTTTTATTTCCCACGCCTGACGATGTAAAATTTCGTTGAGTTTTTTTACAGTGTACATAGAACAACCTCAGAATCATGACTTCACCAAAGAAGCTGAGATTTCCTCCTACCGCCATGAGAATTTATCACATAGGAACCGCAGTCAACAAAAATCGTGGACACGAAATCCATAAAGCACGCATATACAATTGCGATTTTCTCGCCTGAAACCAAAGCCTTCACCAATCTCGGAATTTGCTCTTTGGTACTCGACGTTTCAGTGAAACAAAGGATGTCCAACTCTAAGTCAGAAAACATAATTTCAATTTTCTGGCGTTTATGTAAAACACTATGAGATAAACTTAACAATTTTAAATTAAATCAATCGGGAGCGAGCTAGCGACACATTAAAATATGGGATACTTATCAGAGTGGTCCTTCGAACCCTGAACGGAATCATAAGGCCCAGGACTCCATAAAGTGGACAGCAGTTTCTATTTTATCACTTAGAGAGGGGACACCTACCAAACGGATAGAGACGGAAACTCAATAGGAACCCACAAATGATCACGAACAATGAAAAGTGGGTCGACATATTTTTTTTTCTTGCTATTAAAAAGATAAAAATCGTAAAAATAGATGTTATACTTTTAAAAACCACTTATTCCTTATTTGAATAAATGAAGAATAAAAATCCTAATTATTGAACCTCAAAGCTCATTAGGAGAAAAACCTTATAGCTATAGCATATAAGCTATAGCTTATAGCTGAAAAGCATTAGTTCTCAGTCTGAATAAAAGAAGCTAACCACATTTAAATTTTCGAAACTGGTGTCCACCAGGAGAAGTTCCACGGAAAAAAACTATCCAATAAGCACAATATGACGAAAAATTCCAAAAAGGAACATTAAAATTAAATATAATACTTAATAAAAAAACACAAGGCAACAAAATTATCCCGTCGTGTTCTTGAATAAATATATAAATAAAAAACTAGCCCTTATTATAATAGAAGCCAGTCATAATCATTCCAACCAAAATTCCAAGAATGGAACTAGATTCGACCCAAATATGATGAGTTTGTTACCTCACATCTCAGAACTTAATAATTCATATAAAAATCCATTCAAAACCTACCACATTATAATCATCAATAAACCTATCCAAGATGGAGCTGACATATACCGCAGTACAAAGGATTTCACCTCCTTACACGATAAAACACACTACGTCTATCAGAGTAACTGTAAAGGGTGTGGAACTAGAATGTTATAGAACACATACGAGATTCTGAAATGATAACACATGAACAACTCTAGTACAGCATTCCCACGAAGTTGATCCCTTTTTCGGCATCAAAAATGTCAAAAATCTCTCAATAGAACCTATCGAACGAAAGAGATTATTCCTTTAAATTTTTCACATTACCAAGAATAATAAATCAATTACCCTAAGTACCGATATAGAGAAAGTGGTCTGTGCACTAACAAACTTCAATCTCATTAAATTTTCTTATCGTTATTACATACGTACAACAGTTAATTTCTACACTGATTGTACGATATTGCACAAAATCCTAAGCTTGCTCGGTAACCCATCCCTGAAGTCTGTTAATATATCAAGTCTCCCATCCATACGCACATGACTTTACGGTAAAAACAGCGTTACGCAGTCTCAATTCCTTCCACATGGACATGGTTCTCAGGGTCCCCCTGGTAGCGACTGCCAGCCATGAAAACGAAACTGGCTCCCAGTAGTCCCTCACCTCCAAAACCAACGACCACAATTAAAATCATTTTAACCGAATACGCCGGGCACAGTCGCCACAGCTCGCTTATAAGGTCTCGATACTTTTGACTGTGATGTTGTAGTCGGCCAGAGCCGAGAAATCGATTAAGAACATAGTTCATTTCTCAATGATAAGGACAACGATGTCAGGCCTTAACTGCGCAATGGGGACTATTTTAGAGAACATATAGTTCCAGTAAATTTGGTATATCTCTTGAAGCGTTATCACTTCCATAGCGTGGTCATCCCCATTTGAAGGAGCAAGCAGGAAAAGAAATTATTTCATTGATAAAAATGTGCTCAGTACGATCTCGTGGGTCACAGCCCTCTATCTCAAAGGGGATACAATGGAGAACTGTTTCATCATCGCTTTTATCAATGAAATAGCGATCCTACTTCTCAGGATCGCCGTTTTCCCTACTTACAACTATCAAAAGAAAAAGACAAAAATGAGCATTCCTAATGAGTAGAATAAAATAAACAAGAGAAAATAAATTCATTTTAATGCCGAAACTTACGACGCGAAAATGATAGATTAATGAAGATTTTCGTGAGCTTAGCGAAAATGGAAGAGCGAGTGAAAGAAACCACAGTCTCTTAGGTTCACTCGCTTTCCATTCAATTTTAATTTTGTGAACCCTCTAATTTGTTGAGATCCAAGAAAGATAGAAGGGAAAGGAGTTTGGAATGAGTGCTTCTTCCCTCCTTTATGGTGAATCCACAGACTCAAAGGAGTAAAGAAAATTATGTCCGTGAGCCTCACCTACAAGAGAACCAAATGTGGTCTCGCGATCTTTCCCCCCTCCGGGATCGTCCCCACTTATGGCCACGAGGCGTTTCTTGCGCCTTTCTTGAATTGCGGATAGCGTTTAAAGACTGTTAGGATTTTCGCTTACTATCCTGTCGGTAATTGCTTGCCGATATTTTACAGTTGCGCGATATGTTATCTGAGGCAGTCAGAGCACCTCACTCTTTTTCGAAAACTGACTCTATCTCCCTCGGAGCTTTCGACAGGTCAAGGTCGCAGACAAATATGGTGGGGTTTTAACATTCAAAACAGTTTTTAAAATCTGAATGTTAAATGATTTGATAATAGTTCTTGGGAAAATGGTAATATACCGATTTATTTTATTTTATTAGAATTTATTAGGATACCTACCGTTTTTCAAAGTTGTTTGGTTATATTTCATCAAGCTTAACCCGTTGCCAAGTATGTAAAAAGACAGCAACAAATGTGTAGATGATTTCAGTAAGAAATGCAGAATTTACTCTTTAGAATGAGCCATATAAACTTAGAAAATATTTAAATATTTCGGAGATCTCGAACATTTATAAAGTTGGCAAAAAACCTATTTTGTATGGATAGCTTCCTACATACAATTTGAAAAAATTTAGGAATTATATTAAGAATATGAGACCCTTCTAAATTAAAACAAATCCATGTATCGAAAATTTCAACCAGGAGTATATATATATATATATATATATATATATATATATATATATCGGTGGCCTAAAAATATACATTTTGAATTTTCGACCCGCGCAGTCGCCAAATCTTTCACTGCACCATTTTCGGCAGCTTCATTTTTTGAGTATGAGATATTCAAATGATATCTAACAGTAAAATCATCGTCTTGCATTCCAGTCGTACGGCAGGGGGTTTGCAGGAGGGTTGCGAATCCCTCCGAAAATAATTTAAAAAAATTCAAAGCCGTTTGCATGAAACTTGGTACACTCATTAATTTGAACATAAAGTTTTAAAAATATCTTCTTTCATCTGAATTCCAAAATAAGCTACGTCTTCCACCCACATAAATAAGCGCGAAAAAAAATGAAAAAATAATTCATAGCCGTCAAGGTGAAACTAAGTCTGCTGCTTATTTTTATAGTATGAAAGATAAAAATAATAGTCTTCCAATAGTCTTACAACGTAAGCTGTACATAGAAAACTTCGGTTATGAAGACATTGGAGATTCAGTCCGCGCCAGCCTTGACGACGTAAGATTTATAATCGCGGAGCGGACGAACTGATATGCAAGCTCTTCTACATATCCACGATCTTGCGCGTGGCGGTATCAAGGGCCCAAAGCTCGTTCTTCGTCCATTGAAACACTCCAAACGAGTAAAGTAGAACCATGGCGGCGGTCGCAAATACCTTGTTCAACGCCAACAGATTTGACGACCAAATCTGTCGAAGGAGATTATATATAGGCCTCTGCAGTGTTAAGGTGTCGAATAACACTTGTATCCACAAGCTCGGGGTCCCCGGGAATGCCAGTAATCTGTCCCCGCTTCAGATAAATATTGGCACACTTGTCCGATGCAAACTCCATGCTAATCTCTCCTGTGAACCCCATGCCGACTTTTGAAGCACTTTTAAGTTGGCTTTGACTAAAAGCATAGACTTTCAAGTCATCCAGATAAAACACATGAGTGACCTTATACTCACGATGATTATTGTCACGGCAGAGGTACCCATGAGAACTGCGTAATGCGAGAGAAAGTGGCAGAAGAGTTATGCAAAAGAGCAAAGGGCTCATAGTGTCGTCCTGAAAGAGGCCCCTCTGGAAGGTGACACTCTTCGCTGTCACACGATAATTTCCACAAGAGATTTTACATCTAGTTTTCAAAAGGGCCATCAATTTCTACATGCATCTCACTATATGTGGATAAACCTTCAAGCTATCCAACAGACAGATGATACGTCAATAAGAGTTTGAATCCAAAGCTTTCGAGCCACGTTGTTTGTACATCTCTCTCGACACAGGCTAAATTCTTCTAACAATCCTGTGGTTTAGGATAGCTATGAAGATCTTATACAGCGTGTTAAAAAAAGTTATTGGCCTGTAGTTCTCTGGGTTGGACAAGTTGCCTTCTTTCGGCAGGAGTATAGTGCGTCAAAACACCACCCACTGCGGAATGGGCGTCTCCAACTTTAAATACGAGGTGAAAATTCGGGCCAGGTGATAGTGCGTAGAAGTAAACTTCTTCCACCGGAAGTTCTTGATACAATCTGGTCCAGCAGCGGAAAAGTTCTTCGTGCCTCTAAGTGCTTTTTTCACCTCTTCGGCAGTGATTGATGGACATTCCTCCTCAGATTTTATGAGGTTGTCGCAAAACTCCTTGAAGCGCATGATATTGTCAGTATCTTCTTTCAACTCTAGTGTTTTCGGGATCTTGTACACCTCTCTCCAAAAAGTCTCTACCTCCTTGGGCTTGGGTGGATTTTTTACAGAAACAGGAAGATCGCTCAAGAGGCGCGATGGGTCAGCGAGAAACTGTTGATTCTCCCTGGTCCATCTCTCCTTCTTCTGTATTTTCCTCGTTTCGTCAAATAACAGTCGTATTTTGTCAACAATATGCTGCTTGATTGTCAACAGCTTTGACTTGTTTAGTGTGTGATTCAAGATCCTTAGTTCTTGAGCGAACTTTCGTACCCTTTCCGTGAACGGTCTACCAGATGTTATGTAGTCAATCACACATTGAACACGGGACGCATTTCGTCTTGCCCATCCAATGTTCTTGTTCAGTTGATGCAAGCGTCTTTTGGTCTTTTGAACCATCGTCGGTTTCAGCCTTCGATTTGAATAAGCCAAAGCTCTCGCAGCACCATAAACTGAGCAATTGATGGTCCAGAGGTCGGACTCTTGCGAGATATCTGCACGAAGGATGGCATCCATTTCAGCCAGATCTTGGGGCTTAGGAGGAACTTGCATGTTAATGTTCCTCCTTGTACTGAAATTGCGATCATCTCTCAGAAGGTGTCTGCTTTCTGCGGTTGGTCTTAATGTCGCTTCCTCATCTTCATCTGCAGCTTGATCAAGCAGCGGTTGGGGAAGCGTTCTGCGTACATATCCATTTTTCCGGAGGTAGTCGGCTAGATTTCGCAAAGACTGATGCGAAACGTGCTGAAGCTCTGGTTGTTTCTGGCACCACAGAGTGTGCACACGCGCCATAAAGCCTCCGCGAACAGGGATAATGCTGGCATCGTAGCAGTCTAGCACGTCATCCATGAGTTGATCCGTCCACTCAATGTGGGCGTTTCGCCGGTGCGTCGTCGTGTTTCCATCTAAATTATTTTCATCACCCCGAACTCTAGGATGATCGGCATTGTTTGCCGACCCATTGTCGGGTACTCTGCGCGTTCGATCGTTTTGAACCGCATCTACAACATTTTGGTGTTTTGGTGGTTTCATTGTTGTTCCCACGAGCAGCTAGGGAAAGGGTTCGTCCATCCTTGTAGAGCCCCGCGTGCAAGGATAAGGCTGGTACTCGTTTAAGACACCTTACCCAGGTGCCATTCAGCTTTCGGCACGGTTTTTACGCCTTAGCTTAGGGGTTATTCCTTCGGGACCATCCCTGGACAATTGTCCGCGACTCTATTCCAAAGGAATCGAAGCCGAAACATATATACATATATATGCTGTTATCTGACGCAAGGAGGAGAATACAGAAGAGGGAGAGATGGATCAGGGAGAATCAACAATTTCTCGCTGACCCATCGCGCCCTCTTCAGCGATCTCCCTGTTTCTGTAAAAAATCCACCCAAACCCAAGGCGGTAGTGTTTTTGGAAAGAGGTATACAAGATCCCGAAAACACTAGAGTTGAAATCAGATACTGGCAGTATCATCCGCTTCATGGAGTTTTGCGACAACCTCATGAAATCTGAGGAGGAATGTCCATCAATCACTGCCGAAGAGGTGAAAAAAGCACTTAGAGGCACAAAGAACTTTTCCGCTGCTGGACCAGATTGTATCAAGAACTTCTGGTGGAAGAAGTTTACTTTTACACACCAACATTTGGCCCGCATATTTACCTCATATTTAAAGTCGGAGACGCCCATTCCGCAGTGGCTGGTGTTAGGACGCACTATACTCCTGCCGAAAGAAGGCAACTTGTCCAACCCAGAGAACTACAGGCCAATAACTTGTTTGAACACACTGTATAAGATCTTTACAGCTGTCCTAAACAACAGGATTGTTCGACGAATTGAGCCTGTATGGCGAGAGATGTACGAACAACGTGGCTCGAAAAAAGGTGTAGCAGGCTGTCGAGAGAACCTGCTAATTGACAGGTGTGTCTGTAAAGACGCCGCAGCTCATCAGCGCGTCCTGTCAATGGCCTGGATTGACTACCGGAAAGCTTTCGATTCTACCTCTGATAGACTTATCATCTGTCTGTTGAAAAGTTGGAAGGTACATCCACACATAGTGAGATGCATAGAGAGATTGATGCCTCTTTGGAAAACTAGATTTACTATCTCATCTAGAAATTATCGTGCGACAACGAACAACGTCTCCTTCCAGAGGGGCGTCTTTCAAGGTGATACCATGAGCCCTTTGCTTTTTTGCATCACACTTCTGCCTCTATCTCTCGCACTACGAAATTCATCTGGATACCTCCGTGGCGACACTAATCAGCGCGAGCATAAGGTCACTCATGTATTTTATATGACACCCTTTATATGACACCCTCGTGTGTCTAAGGACACGGAGCGAACCAAGGATGAGAGCCCTCTGCATCCATCTCGCAAGTGCCACGGCATGTTTTTGGCACGCCGGTATGGTTTTGAGGTTAAATTCTTTTCCAAATCTGAACCTTTGTATCCATCTTTGGAAAAACAATCTAAAATGACGGCACGTATCAACACCTATATTCCCATCTGCTCTGGTTTAACATCTTTTGATTCTGAAAAATGTGCCATCATATCCGGAACTATAGTACAAATTTTTGTAGAAATACATAGTAAACGATATAACAAATTATATTTGGAATTCAGTAATGACAGTTCAGTAAATGAAAATGAAAAACGAATGTACAAACTGAAGAAAAACATTTCAAAATTTTAAAAAGATTTGAAAAGATTTCCAAGCTTTTCTTAACTTAAACTAAAATGATATCACAAAGTTTCTGAATATTTCACAAAGATTGCACAAAGATCCACATCGCTGTCTAAGATGTTTACACATCAAAAGATAGAAATTAAAGAGTGAAAGGGAGAGATGAAAAAAATATTTATGGTTCTGATAAATTACGGGTACTGGAAGCAATTAATCCTCCATTAGTCGCGTTATAAAACGTAACAACTTCAGTCGCGCGGGCGACATGTGTGTCCAATGTTTGAGGGGCCCCATGCAATAACCACCTTAGCGCGCGAACAGGGGTAAAAGTATTGTCCCAACGTCTCGTTGGACGGAAATTTTAAAAGTATTTTTTTTTAATATAGGTTTGTAGAGAATGACAAGACGGCGTCGCATGCTTTCTCATAAAATGGATATTTCCGCCAATTTTCAATGAATAGATCTGAAAATTTCCAAAAATCTTCCCTGAATAGTGAGGAACAAATGTCTCATTAGAAGTTGTTTTAACTCTAAAGTTCCCTCGATACTTTTTGTCGGCCAAACTGAAAAAACGGTGGTTACCGATCTGTCTCAATATGCAATTAAACATTATTAAACAATTTTCAGTTCTAGCTTTCTTCACATCGAAGGCTGAAACCGACGATGGACCAAGATACCAAAAGATGGAAACAAAGATGACAAAGATGGAAATAAAACACTCTCAGGGCCGCATTATGTCTGCAGAGATACGTCGTTTGCGCGTGAATGGGGCACCTGGATAGTATGTGTTCGAGGTACTCAGCGTGTGCATGACACGCTCTGCACCTATCGCTGGGAACTTCTTGATTAAATTGCGGAGACGGTATACTAAGGTGGAAATGACACCGTCCTGGCATGCGAAAATGAAAACCTCTGTACCTGAATTAAGCCCTGATGATTTGAGGAAAGCAAAAGTTGGCTCCTTCGACAAGGACTGTTTTTCTACATTTATGTGAAAGTTTCCGTGCATTTTCTTGTCGAGTAGCTGTTGATAAAATTTTCCAACCTCTGCTTTCTTTACTTCGGCTTTTAGAAGTGAAGCATCTAGATGGAGTAATGCACTTTCATCACTTCTGATGTTAAAATTCAGGCCAAGGGTCTCGGCCGCTTGCTCCGCGGCTTTGTAAAGGAACGCTCCTTTGACACCCATCTCGTGATTCCTGACCATTTTTAGGAGAGGGTCTCTGTTATTTGCAACGACGTAAGCAGTACTCAGAACAATTCGGTTATGAAGACATTAGATATTCAGAAGCCCGAGTCCGCCTTGACGGCCTGAGATGTATAATCACAGAACGGACGAATTGATATGCAAGCTCTTATGCATACGCATGATCTTACGCGTGACGATATAAAGGGCCGTAGGCTCATTCTTCGCTCATTGAACCACCCCAAACGAGTAAAGTAGAACCGGGACGGCAAGAATATAAGTCGCAGATACATTGTTCAACGCCCGACAGATTTGAAGAACAAATATGTCGAAGAAGATACTTGTATCTGCTTCGGAGAGATTCCTTCACTGATGTTACGCCTTGAATTGCGGCTTTGAGGAACACCCAGGTATTTATCGGTCTCTCCAGTGTCAAGATGTCTAATAACACTTATATCCACAAGCTCAGGATCATTGGGAACGCCAATAGACTTTAGTTTCTTCAGATGAATCTTGCCACACTTGTCTAATCCAAAGTCTTTACCAATCTCTCCTGTGCACTTCATGATGATATTTAAAACAAATTAAAGTTTGTTTGCACCAGAAGCATGGATCTTCATGTCATCCATATTACATACATGAGTGACTTTATGCTCGCGATGGTTAAGGCCACCGCAAAGGTACCCAGGAGAATTGCGTAGTGCAACAGATAGAGGCAGAAGTGTCATGCTAAAGAACAGAGGGCTCATGGTATCGCCCTGAAAGACACCTCTCTAGAAGGTGACGTACGTTGTCACACGATAATTTCCAGATGAGATAGTAAATCTAGTTTTCCAAAGGAGCATCAATCTCTCTCTGCATCTCTCTATGTGTGGATGAACCTTCAAGCTTTCCAGCAGACAGATGATAAGTGTCTGAGAGGTTGAATCGAAAGCTTTCCGGTAGTTCATCCAGGCCATTGACAGGACGCGCTGATGGGCTGCTGTATCTTTGCAAACACACCTATCAATTAGCAGGTTCTCTCGGCAGTCTGCTACACTTTCTTTCGAGCCACGTTGTTCGCACATCTCTCTCCACACAGGCTCAATTCTTCGAACAATCCTGTCGTTTAGGACAGCTGTAAAGATTTTATACAGCGTGCTTAAATAAGTTATTGGCCTGTAATTCTCTGGGTTGGACAAGTTGCCTTTTTCGGTAGAAATAAAGTGCGTCCTAACACCAGCCACTGCGAA
Source organism: Andricus curvator (assembly GCA_932195095.1). NCBI lineage: Eukaryota > Metazoa > Arthropoda > Insecta > Hymenoptera > Cynipidae > Andricus > Andricus curvator. The sequence continues at coordinate 14,342 of CAKNYM010044983.1, read as the reverse complement.
ATGGGCGTTTCGGACATTAAATATAAGCTGAATATGCGGGCCAGATGTTGGTGTGTAGAAGTAAACTTTTTCCACCCGAAGTTCTTGATACCATCTGGTCCTGCAGCGGAAAAGTTCTTCGTGCGCCTAAGTGCTTTTTTGACCTCTTCGACGGTGATTGATGGACATTCCTACTCAGATGTTGTGAGGTTGTCGCAAAACTCCTTGAAGCGGATAATATTATTATCTTGTATACCTCTCTCTAAAAAGTCTTTACCTCGTTGGACTTGGGTGGATTTTTGACAGAATAAGGGAGATCGCTGAAGAACAATATGCTGCATGATTGTCAGCAGCTTTGACGTGTGCAGTGTGTGACGGTATATCCTCAGCTCTTGGGCCAACTTTTGAACCATTTCTGTGAACAGCCTACCAGATGTTATGTAGTCAATCACACACTGAACACGGGACGCATTCTGTGTTGCCCAACCAATCTTCTTGTTCAGTTGATGCAAACGTGTTTTGGTCTTTTGATCTATCGTCGGTTTTAGCATTCGATTTGAATCAGCCAAAGCTCTCGCAGCACCATAAACTGAACAATTGATGGTCCAGAGGTCGGACTCTTCCGAGATATCCTCACGAAGGGAGGTATCCATTTCAGCCAGATCTTGGGGCTTTGGAGGGACCTGGATATTAATGTTCCTTCTTGTGCTGAAATCGCGATCATCTCTCAAGGAGGTGTATGCTTTCCGCGGTCGGTCTTAATGTCGCTTCCTCCTCTTCGTCTGCGGTTAGTCCATACAGCAGTTGGGGAAGCCCTCTGCGTACATATCCCCTTCTCGAGAGGTAGGCGACCTGATTTCGCAATCATTGATGCGAAACCTGCTGAAGCTCTGGGTGTTTATAGCACCACAGAGTGTACATACGCGCCATAAAGCCTCAATGCGGGTGTTTCGCCGGTTCGTCGTCGTCCCATTCGTATTTAAATTATTTTCAGCAACATGAAATCTAGGGTGTTCGGCACTGTTTGCCCACTGTTCCTCTAAATGAACAGGCGGCTCTTCTGTATGGGTTTTTTGTATGTCTGTATGCATGTATGTATGTATGTATGTGGGCGGGGTACCCCATGAGGTCTCCCCCTAGTGCTCAAGATATAAAGCCTATTGGGCCACACCCGTATTTATTACTGGAAATCAAACAGCGAACGCCGAGCGGGTTTGCCCTCGACATGGAGCCTCTATGCAAGGAGGTCGTTAACTCATTTTCAAATCTTCTCAAAGTCGACTAGTGACCCCCAAGGTTAGGCTCTCGATATGGAGCCCTTTTATTCTGGGAGGTAACTAGCCTCTTATGAGGGGACGTACAGTTTAAGGTGGGTTTCGAACCACCAAAGCCCCGGTAAATGTACATAGAAAAATTTCCGTAGATACCGACTCAGGGATCGAACCTGTTTTATGGCTCATTTGAAAGCCTATACTGTCATCATATCGGGGGGAAAAGAGAGAAAGCTCAATTGACTGACACATTTGTATTATTTTTTATTTCAAGTGCGAACAATTTTAAAAATTTACACTGTCTTGTAATTTGAATTGTGGCTCTTCTGTAAGGGTTACAGTGATCTTTTAGGCTTATTTGAAGGATTATGCTGTCCTGATGTCAGGAAAAATAGAGAGAAAGCTCAGCTACTAGCCACCCGAGTGTATGCTTCTTAAATGGCAGTAAATACATTTTGTTCAAAATAAAAAGTGTACAATTTAAGAAGTCGGAGATACTATTGTCGTGGTCTACTACATCTACATACCACTACTACTCCTACTAAGACTGTTCTACTTCCCAATGCTAGCAGACGTGCCTTTATTTTAAGATTTTTACATTAAGGAGGGTTGAACGAACGACTTTAAAATTATAATGTAGGAAAATAAAAACTAATTTGGGAAATAAGGGAGATAAATGTAAGCCTAAGAAAGATTGCGAGCATTAACAAACAGACGCCAGACACGAATAATGATTTTAGAGTATTTAGGAAAGAGTTAAAAGAGAGGGATGAAAAATGGGAAAGATATAGAAGGGCTGAAGAAAAGGGCGGTAAAGTTAGAGATGGAAGTAAAGAAGCTGAGAGAAGAGAGAGAGAGAACTGCTAATCTATCTATGTATGTATAGGATGGAGTTAAGACCCCCCCCCCCCCCAAACGTCTGCTGCCCCAAAACAAAACAAAATTAGTCGAAGTAGACGCCCAGCGCCTACAAGGAAGGGTTTCGTAGCCTATGAAGCCGTTAATTTAAGTCTTAATAGAATCTTAAAACCAAAATATTTTTAAATTTTGTAAACAAATTTTTTTGAAAAAAATATTTTTTTAAAAGTTTTGAAAAAAAATTGAAAAAATTGGTTTGAAACCCAATTTTTTAGGAAAACATTTTTTTTTAAATGTGAAAAATTTTGTTTAAAAAATGTGAAAACAAAATTTGAAAAAAAAAAATTGGTTTGAAACCAAATTTTTGAGGAAAAAAAATTAAAAAAAAGGATGTGAAAACAAAATTTGAAAAAAAAAGTTAAAACAAAAAATGCGTGAAAAAATTTTTTTGGAGCTTATGCCCTTTTGCTGTGCCAAATGTTGGCGCTCATGCAATTTTGTATGACGGACCGACGGACGGACGGAAACCCGACCGAAACTATAAGGGTTTCAGCCAGGGCTACGAAACCCTAAAAACAAAACTTCAATCATTAAAAGATTTGTTCAAGTTAAATCTAAATTTATTTCAAGAAGATGCCAATACCAGTGTTTACAGTTACCTATGCCAGTGTTTAAAGTACCTCATCTCAAAAGTGCGTATGGCTCTGCTACAGAGCCATAGGGTGACTGCGAGCCTTTTGCACTTGTTGATGATGATGGGATGATTCCTGGATATTTAGCTCGATTTGACTGATAATCCGGTCTTCTTGCACCAGGTTTCTACTATCCCCAGTTCTTGGTACATTATCCCCCAGAGCGCATCCAGATGCTGGCCACGCACGATTACCAGTATGTCGTCCGCGTAGCCTATAGCGTATTAGTGCTGACTCGTGAGTAGATGAGGCAATTTATCCACTACCAAGCATCACAGCAGGGGCGATAAAACGCCTTCCTACGGACATCCCAAGTCAACAGTTCCACATAAAGTTGTATCACACTTAGTCGTTGTTAGGTTCCTGTTGCCCAATATATGGCAGGTCCATTACGCGATTGCAGTGGGCACACCATGTGCAATCATGGCCGCCCTGAGCACCCCTCTAGAGCTGCATTTTAAGGCTCCTTCGATGTAAACAAAGGTTCCAACCGTAAAGCGTTTCTGCTTCAGCTATTTTTGAATAAGTTTGATCCCCTGCGTCAGTGGTATCACTATAAAAAATTTCAAGAATAAAATACTTCGCCGAATGAACGCCTTTCATCCGAACCAAAATCTTCTTTGAAAAACTCGGAACTAACACCTTTTACAAACAAACACCGAAGCAATACCTTTTTCAAACAAACTGCGAACCAGCACCTTCTTCAGGCAGATTCGGAACAAACACCATATGCCACTCAGGCGTCGACATAGTGAGGTGCATTAAGAGATTGATACCCTTTAGAAGACCAGATTTACTATCTCATCTGGAAAACATCGCATGACAACTAACAACTTCATACCATGAGCCCTCTGCTCTTTTGCATCACACTATTGCATCCACAGAAATGCGGAGGATCAGTCGATGTCGTATGAGTTAACGTTTCATTTCCTTAAATCACCGGGATTTAATTCGGGCAAGGAGGGTTTCAATTTAGCGTATCAAGACGGAGTCATTTCTACTTTAGCATACCGTCGCCACATTTTGAGCCAAGACATTCCCGGTGGTAGCAGCAGAGCGTGTCATGCACACTCCGAGCACCTAGGACACATACTATCTAGTTGTCCAAATCACGCGAGAACAACGTACATCCAAAGGCACATTGCAGCACTAAGAGTGCTTTATTACTATCTCTGTCACTCTTACCACATTAGCCCTGATACTGATCCGCCAAACTCTCCTAGGGAAATACAGTCAATTGTCATATTCTACATATTCTCAACAGTTGTTTATGTCGCTCACCCTTTCAAGCATACATTTTTCCTTAATTTGAAACTTCATGCACGGAAGGTTTTTCGGGTAGCTGATCACGAATTCGAAGTCAAAATTCAATATGGCCGACATAAAATTTAAATGTCACGTGCCTTCAAAATGGGTCCTAAGAAGTTTTTTGGGCCGCTGATTACGAATCTAAGTCAAAATTCCGAAATTAAAAATTGCAGATACACCCTTTTACCTTTAAAGGTTTGCCTGTACCCTTTTTAAAGGTTTTTGTCCGCGATATTGGATCCTCCATTTTGAATTTTGGAATTTTTACTTCAGATTCGTAATCATCGACTCAAAAACAAACCCGAAAATTTATTTTGAACCCACCGGACTTTTTTCAAATTTTTGTCAGCCATGTTGGATCCGCCATTTTGAATTTTCAAACTTTCAAAAATTTGACTAAAAGTTCGTACTCCGCAAACCCAAAAAACCCTGAGGAACCGATTTGAAGCCACGATACCAATTTTTTAATATTTTGGCCGCCATATTGGATCGGCTATTTTGAATTTTGACTCCAAATTCGTATTCAGCGACCCAAAAAACCGCCGAGGATCCATTTTGAAGTCACGGAACCAATTTTTTTAATTTGTTGGCCGTCATATTGGATCCGCCATTTTTAAATTTAGAATTTTGACTTCAGCTTTGTAATCAGCGACCCAAGAAATTCCTCAAACGTTATTTTCAGCTAATTAAATATTACTGATTAGTCATAATTACATTTAGTGTTTAAAAAGGCTACGAGAAAAATATTTAAAACTCAGGTCAAAAAGTTGCCATACATGTATGACATTATGCAATATTCAATCATCAATATTCTACGATCCGACGTGGATGTACCGACTATTCTACAACAAATAATGCTCAAGATTCCTAGATCCTCTTCTCCTCATTATGTTGCTTTCTACGCACCGGCACCCAAAAATTCTATCGGTTAGAGGGCCCCCATCTATAATATGCGTACTAATATCTTTCTTAAAATGCGCGCTCACATATTTAATTCAGGCGAGAAATTCTATATAGTACCTTAGTTATAGTTATCATAGTTTCCCTTTTTTTGAGGCAACGACCTTGTACTATACAATCACTTAATTAATTTTTCCAACCTAAAGAATTTTAGGACATATAGGACATACTTTTGTATTCTTGTAAGTCGTTTTTTCGTGCAGTTATTCTCTTACCCTTCAAATGGCCTAATCAGGTCACGGGAAATATAATCGGTGAATAAAAAAATCAGTAAATAAAATAAATCATCGTAATCCTAAAGCAGACCCTCCCATCCGTCTGTAAGCGTTGTGTAATTTATGGATGCCAGTAGGGTGACGCTGTTTTTTTTTTGTTTAAGTTTATAATTTTTTTAAATAAAGGTCATCATCATAAAGTAAAATTAAGGCGTTCTCTATAAAAACCATCTAAGTCGACTTAGGTGGGTTTTCTAGATAACGGTTCAATGATGAAATGCCTAGGACACAATAGGCGTCCAGTTTCAAGTAAAATCACTTTAAAGTTTTCACCACCGGTCTTATCTACTAGACAAATATATCTTTAAACTGGCCGAGTAGCTCAGGCGGTAGAGCGTCGGATTTGTAGCCAGAAGGTTGCGGGCTCATTTCTCGTTTCAGACACTTTTTTCCAATTTTTTGTTCCATTTTTTAAATTAAAATGTTTATATATTAAATTTCCTTTCATAAGCCTTACAAATTTTGAATAAGAGAATGGCAGGAAATAAAACTGTATTGAAAAGACAATTTTTCGTTCAACTCTTATTTTAAAATATGAATAAAATTGAATATTTCAATAAATAATATGCACAAATAATTTTTGGAAAGAAGTGTACGTAGCGAGAAACGAGCCCGAAACCTTCTGGCTTGAAACCCAATGCGCTACTATCTGAACTACTCAGCTAGTTGGAAGATACATTTTTCTAGACAACAAGACCGTCGGTGTAAACTTTGAAGTCACTTTTCTCGAAACTGGTAAAATATTCGGTCCTAGCAATTTCGCAATGCTACATAAAGTTGCTGTCATTGAAATGCTGTCATGAACTTTACTTGTGAAAATTAATAATGCAATTAAAAAACGCACTACCTGGCACTCTCCTTGTTAGTGACAGAAACTTACTGGAATTTTTTCAATGTAAAAAAAAGCTTCAGTGGTTAAAAGAAATCCTGCAATGAATAGGAACTTTTTTGTTCATCTCAAATTGTATATTCTTATTTGCTACGTAAAATAGTACACACAAAAAATGTACTATCAATTTGCACCCATGGAATAAATGAAAAAAATGATTAAATATCCAAAGTTTTAAGAATTTCCCGGCACCACTAAGATTTCTTAAAACTTTTCTTTTTATAAATTTCAGTGAGTAGGGCCTCTATCTTACAACTTAAAAAGCTTAATATCATATATTACATAATTTAAATGAAGCAATTTACCTACCATGCGCATATCTACACGAACTACTTTGTGAGATCGCCAAAGTACTTTGACTTCAATACTGTAATTCTCAGATTCGGAAAGAGCATTTATGGGAACATCTACCATTGACTCGTCATTGTCATCTGGATCGAGTACAATGCTTGCTATAAAACGGGTCTGACTAGCTGAATTTCCTTCATGTACATCAGGAGACTGCACGACCTCATCCATCTGCAAATTCCATATGACTCATTTATAAAGCATTCTAGATAAGTATCGAATTTGTACTTGAAATATCACTGAAACATCCTATTAATAACACTAATATTTATCTCACCGATTCATTTGAGCTATCAGAGCTACTCGATGCACCAACTTCTGGAACTTCATTTATTCCTATTTTTTTATCATTTATGACATCTTGTTCTTTCAGTTCTTCAACTTCGTCGGTATCAGCAATTCTAAATAAAAGTGTAAAAAGTGCATGTTGAATATATATCAATACAGTTAAAACATTTCTAATTAATGATGAAAAAAAAAAACAGAAGAACATACTCAATTGGCATTGACAAATCTGAAGAAACGAAAGAAGCCTCCTCGATGCCCTTTTTCCTAAGTTTTTTTTTCTTCTCCAAGGCTAAAATAAATATGATTATATTATTCAGCAAATATGATCAAAAATATATGATGTAACAAAATCCAAATTAGGGCGAATAGAAAATAACACATTTCCTTAGATCGAAATGAAGCCATATACTGAAGTTGACATTTACACCGACAACAATTGCTGTACGGTAATTCTCGAATTTTAACTAGTCACGGACGTGAAGCCAATTCGGTCGCGACTGGCGCTCAAATGGGTGACCGTTCTTCAGGTTAGCTTAATCGTGTCCTTCATTGGGTTTAACCAATAACAAACGGGAGGTTCAACGCCGAGAATCTGCTGTCTTCAGACTCCACGGCGATTTTTGAACCCGGATATCTCTAGTTTGCGCTGGCTCTCTATTGGCTAGCGCTGCCCCCGCGTACTGCACGAACGCGACATATCTGCATCCAAACATCACTGGCTCTCTTATGACAGACCTAGTAACATTTTTCTTTTTCTATTCAAGAAAGAAAACTTAGGATTTTAACTTCAAGATCCCTGAAGAAGGAAAGGCTGTCTCTTTTGATATCGAGTAAATGAAAAAATAAAATGAAAAAAAAGCCTTCTAGCTTTTTGTAAATAATATGCAAATTTGTGCATTTACCTGATTTTAAAAGAGGAATGTTAGTTGAAGTTAATTCGACATTATATAATAGAAGAAACAAACAATTATCAAGCCAGTGATTTCTTCAGTGGAATTTTTCGTTCTACTTATTCATTTACTCTATGAAAAAGGAGACAAATTCACGACAACTTCCAAATTAAAAAATATTTAGTCTGAAAATTGACGTGACGTTTGTCTCCTTTTTTATACTTAATACATTCCCAAACGTTAATACTACTCAGAACTCTTGCCATCCTACTCATTCTTCATTCTATATGAGCATTTCTACCGAAAGTGTCATTTTCCTGTCACTAGCCGTCTGTAGCTGAATTTAAGCATAATATGCCAGTTGAAATACATATAAATATACCTTTAGGTCTCCCGAATAAGGGCCACCAGTAATTAAAAAGGTTTCTGTAAAATAGGAAAGAAATATAGTAGAATCTTGTTCGAGAAATTGGCGATTTTTAGCTTGGGATACTTCATGTAAAATGCCGCATAAACTAAATAAGAAAGAAAAATAAATTCAGGAAACTAAGGCCTCGAACGACATCCGTGCGAATTGTACATGTGTGTGTTTGGGGGCGGGGGCTCAAAAATGCAATTATTTTTATTTTCATGAGGGTTGTGCAAAAAAAACGACACTTCGGATCGGATCTTTTTTTTACAAGCTATTCTTTGACTTACTATGTGGGTATGTCAGGGAAAAATCTCGTATTCCAATGTTGACACACTTCTACATCATGGTGAGCCTCAAACATCATCAAGCTAAAAGTGGTTAAACTCAATGTTTCTTTAAAGAAAGCATATTTTTATGATTTATGAGTAGTTTAAAGCCAAATTTAAAATTTTGAAGAAACATGAATATAAAAAAAATTAACATCTTTTCAATTTTTTTTTAGTTTAGTTTTTTTTTAGTTTCACGTATAACAGGAAATTCAAACAAAACTATGCGAAATACTTTTTTCATTATAATAACTCACCACCTTACAGGATTCTTTTGGGTAAATAAAAATATATTTTTTTGAAAATGAATTTTACTTATTACTAAGAAGGGTCGATACTTTTTTCATTAAATATTTAAAACGTTGAAATCTTTCGAAAAATTATAAAAAATAAATAAAATCGAGTCCAAAAACGCTTTAATAACCTTAATGATAAACACACATTTTCTGCAACACAAAAGCCTCCATAAAACACCCAGTTTTCAATTTATCGAATTCTTTTATAATAATTTCTTTACTCAGTTTTTAATGTGAAATAACACTTCCTAACCAATAATTTAAAATATGTAAAACAAAGAGTTTAATTTTACTTATTTCCGAAAGGGCTCGATATTTTTTTTCTTTAATTATTTAAAACGTTTAAAGACTATCCAAAAATGATCAAGAATAAAGAAATGTCGAGTGCAAGAACGGTCTAATAACTTTAATGACGAAAAACCATTTTATGCTATATATATATAATTTTAAAAAAAGTTAAAAAAAACCACCGCAGGGTTCCACTATGTCCCGGAACTTGACTAACATATGCGGAGAATCTTTCGGCAAATAGAACCCTTTAAGATCGATAACTTTACAGGAATCAAACATTACTCCTTTGACAGGTTTTGAGAGATCAGGAGTATTTTCCGCAGCGGTCTTCAGTGTCTAAGGAGAAGTAGGGACCGTCTCTACTACGTCTTCTTGACGTTTCCCGAAGAATATGGCAAGTACGCATCGTATAACATTCAGCTTTACACGCTTAATAAACCAATTCGCGGGGCGTCGCGCAACCTCTGACGTAGTGCCCAGATTGTTTACATCTGGAGAAAAGAACATATCTGGGGAGCCCCTGTTTCACGAATTCGAAGTGGAATTTCAGCAGGATCCCTGGCATCAAGCTCCCCCCCCCCCCCCCCGCCAATGTTTATGACTTTCCTCTGGGGCTGACGTAGTGGCAGCAGCACGTCTTCGCCATTATTATTTTTTTTTCGATTTATGACTGGCAGTTTGATCCGGCTGATTCAGTTTTTCGGTTTCAATCGAGGCGACTTGATCTACTTCATCTTCTATGGCAGCGGTAGCGTTTTTCTTACTTGCACCTTGTGTTGGTTGTTTTGCACGAATTCCTGCAAGAATGAGCTTTCGGAGGGTGAATGTGATTTGTAGTCTTTGATATAAACATTCCATTTCTTTTCCCACTCCTACCTAATAGTGATAACTCGCGGAAAGAAGAGAAGTACGAACGACGTACCCTATGGATATTTAGGACGCAACCCTCGATAAGCCTAATCGAATTGCTCGACTATTGGCATTACATTATCTAATCGATTGATTAACCTCTGGATATTTGTTAGGTAGTCGTCGATCGTTTCACCTTTCCCTTGTATTGTCCACGAAACGCCTAAGTCAGCTACTTGGCCGTTCAAGACTAGTGTCTAATTGTCTCTTAGAATTTTGGGTAAATTTTTCAGAAAAACTCTTTCTCACGTCACGGAATGTTTTATTTCTGTTAGCAAAATAAGATCAAAGCGTCGAATTTGTTGTGTTTAATAAACCGCCGAAACCTAGTTTTTGTGTCCAAACTGTCGGCGCTGATACGGGCTGATTTTTAGTAAAGTTTGTCGAAGGTGTACTTCAAATCAGGTCAGTGCTATTTAAACGACTTTGTTCAGCTTTGCTAAGTTTGGAAAGGATTACGGACTCCATACAAATTCGTGTAATTGAAAGATATCCTTCGTTTAATTTGTAAATCAATTTTCGAAGTAGCCGAAGTAACCGAAATGTAATCTGAGGTGTGTGAGGGTAGACCCTTTAAAAATTTGATACCCTTGTGTATCCTTGAATATCGCTCTTTACGCGACGCCACCGTTTCAAGAGACAAGATTTGTAGAGCTTTCATTATTTCATGATTAACTAATTCCGAGACTATTCGTTTCCCTTCTGTGAAGGTCGAAACGTTCGAAATTGATTCAATGAATGCCCCTGTCAGACGTTTTCCCCGCAATCGCGGGGCAGTGGCAAAGGATGTGAATAGCTGTCTCATCATCCTTTCCGCACAAGCGACAGAGGGGGCTATATGTGAACCCTATCTTATGCCTGTAATAGCCGAGATCTCCATGTCGTATACATATTTCTGTTAGGACCTTCTGATGTTCCTCGATCAGCCAACTGCTGATTTCTTCAGTGACTAACCTACTGGGAATGCCTACAACTGGTTCGGGACCAGTGAAGTTTTCAGTGCCTCCGAGCACTCCCATACTAGTAGCGACGTAGTCGTTGTTGCATTCAAAGCTATTATAGCAGCCCTGCTGTCTGAGCAGATACGAATGTTCCTTTTGCTGCCATACTCTTGTGCCTTGTAGGCGCACTGGAGCACAGCCATAAACTCATAATGTAGGACTGTGGCGTAGAGCCCCATCGGGATTGTGATGCCCATTCCACTCTTTCTACGATACACACCGGATCCTGCTTCCTCCGTGTTCCTCGAGCCATCTGTAAACCAGTTCACTCCATCACTACGCAGGTATGTCTCGCCGTTAGTCTATTTCTCTCTCATGGATAGGGTAACACGATACTTCTTGTCAAAGAGATAGCGAATGAGCGGTTTGTCCGTGAGTCTCTTACATTTATCTTGCTGTTCTATCTCGGCCAAGCGTGTCCTAGTGCATTTTACTTAATGATTTACAACTTCTGTTGTCTGCTCGTTCTTAATCTCAAGGAAGATAACCTTTTCTTCCTGGAGCTGTAGACGCGAATCAGGATCATCCACTCTTGAGTTCACAGAAGTGGATTTTATTTTAACTTTATTCGACAGCGAATCAACCGAAGACTGGCATTGTACAAAGTCTTGGTGCATCGTGGAACTATGTATTTGTGTTGCAGGATCTACAATCTCCTTTATGGCCCTCTTTATCATCTCAAGATTAAATTTTTTTATCTCCCTGTTGTGATCAACAGGAGAATTCTTTCTACACCCATAATACGTCGAGAACGTGACATCTGGTTTTTGATTTAATTTTTCTGCACACTCAGTATCGTATTTAGTACCGCACCCTATACAAGATACAATAACACTGTTAGAATTGAACAATTGTTTGCAATGACCATTGGCACACGCGTTATCATAAACACTAGGCCGAGAGTACGTAGACACGTGCGGTTGTCGAGGCCACACAATACAGGGTTTATAAAGTTTCTAGCCACTCGTCAGACGAACTAGACAACACATACACGTGCCGTCGCTTTTGTGCAGGCGATGTCAGTTCCCAGTTCCCATATTTCGCAGGCCAGCTTGTTAGTTCTCTGCGAATTTTGTTCCAGTCATTCGTATTATTTTTGTAATTATTGTCGAAGAAGAGTAACAAACCGTTTTTGAATTTTCACATCGATCTCGTCACGTCTTTCTCAAAATTCACAGATAATATAAGAAAATTCATCAGTATCCTTTAAATTTTTATCGTATCCTTGACCTAGCTACTAGGTCGCGACTTTTTTACGGAAAAATTTTCTCCGTGTATATTTTTATAAAAGCTTGATTATTTTTTTTTTGTATTATGGGCCAGTAAACGTCAGAAATATCAGGGTCTGCAAGTGGTCGTTTGATTTTAATTATAGCTTGGCAAAATTATAGTGTTATATAAGAGACATTTCATGCGCAAAGAAATAAAAAAATTTCTGAAAATTACGGGCCATGCCACGCTGAAAAATCCAGTTCTCGTCAGATCACTGAAGTTAAGCAGCGTTGGGCGCGGTTAGTACTTGGATGGGTGACCATTCGAGAATACTGTGTGCTGTTGGCATATTATGGGTGTGGTGAGCCCAAACTTGTAGTTATTTATAACTACAAGAAAATTATCCACCTAGAAACACTACCCGAATCGGGTAGTGTCACGCCTACCCTGAAAGGGAAATGGCTTAATGGTATACAACAACGGGAGTTACGCCATGTTGAGTTTCGACATCACATTTTTTTTAATTATCGATAGTTCTAAAACGGTAAAACGAATTTTAATGAAACTTTAAGGAATTATAGAAAACTTATACGAATTAATATTATGATACAGAACCATTTTTTTTGAAAATGTTGATGGTGACTCTTCTAGATCACGAGATCTCGTCATTTTAGTGACATCTTGCGCTGCAACCATGCTGTCTTCCCAGTGTGCCCTCAAAAACGCCGCGACACCAGAGAGCAGCACGGTAGCCGCACACGGTCGGGGTCACCATCAATTTTTTCAAAATGAAAGGTGAAATTATGAGGAATTTTTACATCCTAACTAGAAAAAATTAGAAAGGTGCGTTATGGACAAAATATTGATTTCAGTAATTTTTTGGACTCTTTCAGGTCAAAATTTAAAAAAAAAACCTCTATTACAATATTAATTCGTTTACATTTGTCTATAATACCGTAAAGTTTCATTAAAATTCATTTTATTGTTTTAGAAATATCGATCATTAAAATCGAGCGACCACTTGCAGACCCTAATATTTCTGACGTATACTGGCCCTTATATATTTTATTTTCTGCTTTTTTGTCTTTTGCAAATTTATATTTTAAATGTTTTCCAATTTTGATCAGTCCGATTCCTCACTTCGAACTCCTTCTGAAGGAACCTCTCTAAGATCTTGTCATATAGATATCCACATTGTGGGGATTTTCTAACAGTGTATGTAAATCCAGAGAGCATGGTGGAGTGGGTTGTTGAATACAAATAAACAGGGGTAGGGGGTGGTATATCAACCTAAAACTACGTATGCATGCAAAGTTACAAGTCAACTAGATATGTAAAAGTATGTAAAATCACAATATAACCTTCGGTGGGGGGAGGGACAACTCAAATTTGAACTTTATTCTCAAAGACCTTTTCACAGATACCCATATTATTGGGTTTTTTTGAACAGTATGGGAATCCCTGGTCGGGGATTTACGAAGGAAGGATGGCGGGGGTTAAATAAAAGTATATATATGTATATAATATGAGATTGCCATCAAAAGTACGTACGTATGCAACGTTTTTAGTGGATTGGATGTGACACAGTGAGCCCTAATAATTTTCAACCTGAAAGTTCCTACACTCGACTTTTATTTACAGAATACTTTTTTCTAATGATTTTGAAGTATTTTATACTCAAAACGAAAATAAAGTATAGAGCCTTTTTTGAAATAGGTAAAATTCAAATCTAAGAAACTTCTTATATATATATATATATACAGGGTGACTAAAAAGTCCCGGGACGGTTGGATATTTCCTCCGGTAAAATATTTTTCAAAAAAGTGAAGGTCATTCCTGAAGTAAATTTCAACGAGGAATTCAATGGTGGCCTTCATTTTGACCTTGAAGTTGACCTTCATGGCTTTTTGAAGGCCAACTTTGTTTTTTAAATAGAAAAACCCTTTTTTACATCTGCAATCGATAGAGCGCAAAATTCTACGTTCTGATACGTACCCAAGTCATAGGTCAATTGTAACGTTCAAGGTCAATTAAAGGTTATTTGAAATAAACAAAGTTTTCTAAGAGGTCAGTGCAATTCCTGAAGTAAATTTCAACGGGGAATTCAATGGTGACCTTCATTTTGACCTTGAAGTTG